>LPNX011173756.1:345108-478797 GCA_001517045.1 Pseudotsuga menziesii
AGAGGGGGAATGTTAGTTGTAGGGGGTGACCCATGGATGTGTGATGTGGGTGTCTATGTGGGTGAGAGAGAGAGGGTTGAGGAATATATAGGGGGGTGGGGGCTAAGTGTGGTTGGATGAGTTCAGGAGCAAGAACGACTAGAGAGAGAGTTTTTAGGTGTTACGAGTCATAAAGAGGTGCTAGGGGGATGCATGTGTGTGTGAGAGAGGAAGAGAGAGGGAGGGGGGGGGAGGGAGGTTTAGGGCAGTGGGGTGTTACGAAGAGAGAGGAAGGGGGGTTAGTATGAGATAAGGGGAAGAGGGGAGTCAAGGGGGGACATAAAATAATAAAAGTATTGGTATAATTGACAAAAAAGGCACTCATTGTAGTATTTAAAAATGAGCTCCCATATTTCTTAACTAAAAAGCGCCCATGTTTTTATTAGCTAAAACGCACTCCCATTTTGCTTATCTAAAATGCACTTCCATTTTTGTTTACTAAATTAGCTCACGTTTTGTTTAAATTCAAAAATATATTCCCTCCAAATGATAAGGCCGAGCCTCCACCCATGCTTTCATGGCATTCTTAGGCTTATGTGTCTGCTTCATACTTTGCTTCAGATTCAACATGCCTATGCCTTGGAGTATGATAAACCATGGCTAATTAACATTATATCCAAATTTTCAATATGCTCGTGTTTAGAGGTTCGTCTAATTATGCTGCACACCTCCATTTTTTATGATATTTTAGAAACATATACGGCTTTTTTGCAGATTTTAAATATGTAAATTTTAACAAGAATACATAATTATTTCTATTTTTCTCTTATTTATCTTCTGTCATCACTCCTCAAATCAAAAAACACATTGTTAGTGTTTCTTCCATATCTCTTTCGTTTGTCAAACATTTAAATTTTTTTTTATGGTGCACTAAAGAACACCAACCTCTAAATTCTATAAAAAAACCATTTCCAAATAATTGCATTAAGAGATTCAAATGCTACACCCACAATTGACGTATCGTTTTCGAGGTTTGATCTCTTAGATAATTATAAAAAAAATTAAAATTATTATTTTTATTATTGGAAAAATACTCTTGCACTAGTACTATATGTTCTTTATATGTATACCGGTTTTCGTAAGTTTATTCCATCATTTAGACACTCAAACGCTGCACCCACAAAAACATATACCTTATAATTTGTCCCAAAAATAAAAAGTTCCCATTAAAAATATCTAACTTTAGATAGTTAACATCATTTTCAATAGAAAAAAATTATATATTTGGAAATTTCATTCAAATTACTACATTTCTTGTTTTTTACTCATCACAAGATTCATTGTGTAAGTGTCTAAAAATATCCATGCAAGTTGATAGATGTCTGTTTTTTCAGTTTTGTATTGCATCTAACGTGCCAAAAGAGACCCTCAACTTTGTGCACTCAACCCTATGCAATCGATTCCTGGTAAGCACCATGAATGGAAATGGGTCTGTACCCATACGTCACACTTTTTTTGTTTTATCAAGGGGTTTCGATATTAGGTCTAGGAGTTGTATGGTTTAAGCTATTCATTGTTTTGTCGGATGTTTGGGGTTTATTCAATTCATTTTGGGAATTATGTAAATGCGGCTATGTAAATCCTTTGCATGGATCTATAATTTGTAAATTTGATATGTTTATTGGTTTAAAAGATACTCATCTCTGTTTATTTGTCTTACCATTTTCTATGTAATGGATTTGGGTTTTTAAATGAATCTTAATGGGATTTACGTTTGTGTTTATAATGCGTTTTTCTAATTTAACAGTGACATTGCTTTGAAATGGCACACATGATGCCATGACTTGATAATTGATATGAATGGTGAAAAATGTGGTTTTAATAGATGCATTTGGTCAATGAGAAAATAGCTATGTTTGGTTTCGATTTGGCCATCCCTCTATAGGCGGTCGTAAACACATGGCCTAGGATTTGCGTTTGTAACGTAGTCTGTGTGGATGTATTTTATCTTTTACGGGACGATTCGTGTTTTTGTATGTAATTTGTTGGGAAATAGCGTAGATATTTTTTGTAGTTTATATGCGACATTTTAATAAATTGTGGGAACCCTATAAGGACTAATCCGTGGATAAATAATGTAGCCTATAATGTGTTGAGTATTTTAGGTTGTGTTTACATGATTCGATCCTGGGTTAGTAGATACTTTGACTATGTTTGAAGGTTGAAATCCCGTGTTTCGTTAATGCATTTGTATGTGGTGATTATCGTGGTTTAAATCTTGCAAATCCTCCAACACAATGTGTTTGGGGATGGACTCTGTTTATTTTGGATGTTTATTTGTTTTTACTGTAATTTATTAGACAGGTTTTGTGGTTAGAATTTGTTTGGAAAAAACGAAAGGACGACAACCAATTCTTACAAGATTCGATGGTTGGGATGAGTGAAATAATGTTTATAAGTATTGGTATTTTAATAGTATGATTTGGAAATAGTGGATAGGCCCTCATCCTTCACGCCTTTGGTAATTTTAATAGGTGTTTTATAAATTGGTTTAGAATGTTTATTATAATGTTCTCTTTGGTTTAATGGTAATATATTTATAAGTAAATTATGTTTTGTAACAATGTGTTTGTTTGCAATATGCAATTTGATTTATTTTTAAGTTTTTGAGTTGGTAAATTAAGAGATTCGATCTCTGGTCTAATTGTTTATAAATATGTTTGTACTTGGTTTATTGATAGTGCAGAGTTTAAAATAATGTTTAGTTTAGGAAGGAATGAGTTTTTATTATTATTAGGTTTATTTTAATATGTGACCTATGTTGTAACTTATTTTGTATTTTTTAAGTTTTAACTAGCACCTAGGGTTTGAATCTAGGTTTACAAATTCAAAAATAATTTTCTGAACTAAATAAATATAAATCTTAAAGTTGTTTACACTAGAATTCTATCTAGAATTTAAAATATGAGTTTTATTTTACACAATGAATATAACCGAGAACATATAAAAAATTCGGAAGTAAAATTTGCAGCTCTTCAAATGAGAGCATAAATACTATAAGTAAAAATATGTAAACATGATTTATAGAGATTTTTAAAAAAGTAAGAATCTTCATACCTATAACTATTCAACTTGTTTAATGGCACAAACTCTGCACACTTAAACACACAGAATTAATAAAAAGAACTTACCTTAGATAACTTTATATATGTTAATCGCATAACTTGCGAACTGCCATGTTCCTCCCAACCACGACCCGAAACCATTCCTGGTTCTAATTCGGATCCCCCCGAACTGGTTCCAACATGCAAGTATTCTAGAGCTCCTAAAGGCAAGGATTCTCTTATTTGGATTATCATGTTCTATATAAGATTTCCTGATTTTGGGAAATTGCTCTCCAAAATTCCTTAGGAAAGTAGAAATGATGAGATCAAATTGGATCCCCAAGCCTTCCTTTGGCTTGGGTCTTGATAGACAATCTTTAGCAAAAGGGAAGTTGTTTAAAAATTTCAGTTAGATCAAGAATACATTATTTTCTTGAAAATAATCTTTAATTGATTTGTGTGGATTTAATAATTAGTTTTCTTGACTTAGGAACTCTTTTACTAGTTCTTAGTTTGACTCTTTAGGATTAAATATTTATTTAATCATTTTAATAAATCATAAATACATAGACTCTTTATTCATTATCTATAGTTTATTGTTATTTATTTATATATAATATATATACTTATTCTTTTATTCATAATAAATATGAATTATATATATTATTGTTTAACATTTAATTATGCATCATGTAACATGATCTAATCTCCCTGATGATTTTATTTGCTTTATACTATTTCTTTTATCAAGGCCTTGGGTAGGGTTGGTCAACTAAATTAGGAAACTCTAGATCCTCCTTGCATGTTGGATTACCTCGTGTATCATTGTAGTTCTTCAATACTTGATGAGAAGTAGTTTGAAATTTCATTTAATGAACTTAAAAATAAGTAAGATAAAGTTAGTGTTGTTCAGAGTCGTTCTCACTCAACACAATTAATTTCAGTAACTCCTAGCGCTATTCATAGCCCAAGCTCAATGCTAAAAACTAGGAGTTACACTTAGTGCAATTCTATATCCTATCGCTCAACACTAATGCTAGGATGTACTTGTAGGATACACCTAGGGATATAATGACCAAAGATATGATCCTCCAGAGCTTATGCTCAACATCAATTTGGAATGCTCCAAGGATTATGCCCAAAAAATCCAATTCTTATAATTCATTTGCTCTAGAGCTTATGCTCAATAGAAAATATCATAACTCATGTGCTCCAAAGCTTACACTTAACAAAGGGTATCATAACTTATGTGTTCCAAATCTTACACTCAACACAAAATCTCATCACTTATGTGCTTTAGGGTCCATGCCCAACACATTATAGAACTCAATCATGCATTCAGTATTATGCACAATTCATCACAATGATCATTTTAGTATCTGTATATGCATAATCACATAATAATAATTCCAGTACATCGTACCATGACAATAATATTTGTCCATCAGGTTCCACACCCAACATATACAAGTTAATAAAACATATGCATTGTCTTACTCCCAATATATCTAACAAATTAAGATCACTCATGCGCAGTGGGGTCTTCAACTAATATACAAACATAAAACATCAAAGTAGTTCATGTGCAATGGGACTAATTACCATCACAATTAACATCAAAATTCGAGATATTGCATCCCTCCCTGGTTAGAACAACATTGTCCCGGTGTTCTAGGGACTAGAAATGAAGTCATGAAACAAGGCAGAGTAAGCCTCTCTCATGGTGGCTTCATTCTCCCAAGTAGACTCATCGACCTCAAAGTGCTTCCATTGCACTTTCTACTATACAATGGTGTACTTCCTAAGATGTATTTCTATTTTGTCTAGAATATGAAGGGGTTCGGGTATAATTTCCCCTTCAGGTTTCACCTATAACAAGGACCAATCAATAACATGTTTAGTATCATATACATATTTCTTTAATAAAGATGCATGGAAAACATTATGAACCATTTTATGAGTAGGTATAGCTAATTCATATGCTACTGGAACTCTCTTGGCCAGTATCTCAAAGGGTCTACAAAATCTAGGTGTCAACTTTTTGCATCTTTCCAAGATTAATGACCTTCTCTTCGCTTATACTTTTAAGTAAAAAAGTTCATCGATCTAATAATATTTATCTTTTGTTTTCTTATCCGCATAACTCTTCTAGCGGTCTTGTGCTTCTTTAAGATTCTATTCTACTTTGGTAACCAACATTTATAGGTCCTTTAGTAAGTCTGGCCCTAACATGAGTCGGTCCACTGGGATATCCCAAGTAACCAGTGTTCTACACTTTTGTCCTTAGAGTAACTTGAAGGGACTCATCTTGGAAAAGGTCTAGTATCCGTTGTTATACACAAATTCTACGAGGTGATGATAATCCTCCCACTTGGTGGGATTTTTCATAACATACATTCTAAGCATGCCTTCCAAATTCTGGTTTACCCGTTCTATCTACCTGTCCATCTAAGGGTGGTAATCAATACTAAAGTTTAAATGTGTCTCTAAACCGAAGAATAAATATCTCCAAAAGTTAACGATAAACTTGGTGTCTCAATTTGAGATGATTGCCTTGGGTATCCCATGCAATATGAATATATCCTTTAAGAATATGTCAGAAATGTGAACTTCCTTATAGGTTGAATTAACTGGGAAAAGTGTGTCTCTTTAGATAACTTGTCGACCACTACAAATATGGAATCATTCTACTTCTTTCTCTTTGGTAGAACAGTAATAAAATACATCCTAATGACCTCCCACTTCCATTATAGAATGGGTAACGGTTGTGGCAATCCCAAAGGATGCTGGTGCTCAGCTTTGACTAGCTAACATTCTCAACATTTTGCTATAAATAACGCTATGTTGGCCTTTAAATTAGGCAAAAGAAATAAATTTCTTTATTGCTGATATCATCTTTTGGTATCCCGAATTCCTTGAGTAGGGCTTCCGATGGAACTCTGTTAGGATGTTGGACCTGATGTCCCCTCCTTCGTGAACATACAATCTCTCTTTGAACCATAATAGTATGATCTCGTATACCTTATAATCCTTTTGTTATTGAAACAACATGTCCTCTTGAATCTTCTTGAGGATTCCAACATAGAAACGGTCAAATCTGTTTGTCGTTCTGATCCTATCGTGCAAATATGAATTAGTTTGGATTTAAAAGGATACCTCATATAGAATATGATCTTGTATACTTAAAGCATCGACAATTTTATTCTCCTTTCCATTTATATGCTTTAATTCAAAATGGTACTCGCTAAG
The DNA here is from genome assembly GCA_001517045.1 of Pseudotsuga menziesii. Classification (NCBI taxonomy): domain Eukaryota; kingdom Viridiplantae; phylum Streptophyta; class Pinopsida; order Pinales; family Pinaceae; genus Pseudotsuga; species Pseudotsuga menziesii. Next base: position 351,441 of record LPNX011173756.1, read on the forward strand.
GAATGATGACAATCTAGCCTTCCTGGCATTTCAATCTAGCTGGTTAAACAAATTATTTCAGATTCATGTTGTCTGTCTTCAAAAGAAACTTCTTCCCCATGAGGTACTGCCTCCACATATTCAAGGAATGGATAATTTTTATTAGCTCAAGATCGTGGTTGGGATCATTTTTCTCATGTTCCCTTAATTACTACAACTTGTAATAGATCATGCAATAATTCTACATCGGGATCCGTAGTTCGTAGTATTAGTGTAGTAGTCAGAAGCTGCTTAAGATTCTAAAAAATTTCCTCACACTAGGTCATCCATAAAAAAAAAAATTCCTTCTTTTGTAAGTTGGTCATGGGACAAGAAATCCTCAAAAAATTCTTAATGAAATTTTGATAGTAACCTAATGACCTAATGTCTATGAAATAGGTCGGGGTAGGCCAATCCTCTATGGCTTTAATCTTTTCTTGGTCAACTACTATCCCCTTCTCAGAAATGATGTGACCTAGGTACTGTATCTGTGGTTTTTAAAAATCACATTTACTAAACTTAGCCTAAATCTGGTGTCCCCGTAACACCCATAGTACTATGCGGAGATGCTCCTCGTGTTAGTTTTTACTCTTCAAGTAAACTAATATGTCCTCTATAAATACCAATACAAACTTATCTAGGTATTTATTGAAGATATTTTTCATCATACACATAAAATTTGTTGGTGCCTTGATTATCCCAAAAGGAATTACTACAAACTCATAGTTGTTGTATCGCATTTGAAATGTCGTTTTATGTATATCTTGATTACGGATCCGTACCTAATGGTATCCAAAACTTAAGTCTATCTCTGAAAAGATATTTTCTCCTACGGCTTGATCGAACAATTCATTGATCATAGGGAGTGCGTAATGGTTCTTGATGGCCATCTTGTTAAGTTGGCAGTAATCAATGCAGATCTGCATCGTGCCGTCCTTCTCCTTTATGAAAAGTATCGATGCTCCCCAAGAGGACACACTTGGTCGGATATAACCCTTCTCAATCAACTCTTGTAACTAAAACTTGAGCTCCACCAATTCTGGTGTACTCATGCGGTATGGGGATTTTGAAGCCAGTAATGAACCTTGTCTCAGCTCTATGGAAAAATCTAAGCCCCGTTTTGGTGGTAATCCCGGTATTTCATCGAGAAATACATACGTAAAGTGCAATAGAACCAAAAATTCCTCAATTTGTTGTTCTCTCTCAGCTTCTACATCCTAGATGTTTACTGCAAACAGTTTACAGCCGTTTCTAATACACTTATTTTGCTGTAAGGCAGATATTTGACTAACGAAAAACTTCTTAGCTATGCCTTGAATCTTTATTTGTTTCCCTTAGTTATCTGTGCACAAGATTGACTTGTTTATGAAATTGTTCATGACATGGTGTTGTTCCAACTAGTCCATGCTGATAAGTACATCGTACAATCCTAAGGCTAATATATTCAGATCTATTTTAGTAGGAAAACCAATCAGTTATACCACACAATATCTCACTATTTATGAAACCTTTCTTTTCATACCCGTGGCTAATTGTACCAGCCAAATTTTCTCATGTTTTACTCTGTATGGATTACATGTTTCAACAATCTTGGGTGATACATAGCTTCGACAAGAACCGAGATCAATCAAAACTAAAATAGAAGTGTTTGAAACCTTACATTCTATTTTTACCATAGTGGCCTGATGGTCTACTTTTCGACCATTAAGTGCTACATAGATCCTCGGTGTGCCATCCATGTCCTCTACTATTGGGTCTTCCTGTAGATCGTGTAATACACCACCAGTATTTCTTGCACAATATATGGCATACTATGGTCCTTGGAATTTGCAACAACTAACCTGCAGCATGGCATCCTTGCTTCCTTAGTTTGTTGTTGTTTGATTGGAATTTCGTGCAGGAACATTTGGATTTGCACCTATCTTGTTGAATTTCTTTTTAGCTAGAAACCTGTCCTTTTGGTTTTTTAGGGTGGTGGTTTAAAACCAGGTTTGTGGTTTTTCGAGAAGGTCCTAGACCTGTCTCAACTTCTATTTATGTTTTCCTGCCTAATTTTCCCATGCTCATAACAAATCCTAGCTTTGTGCAAGGTAGTGTCGAGAGTTTTGGGCATTTCAAACTCAATTCTCTCTCGAAAATTAGGAGGAAGACATCCCAAAAACTGTTGTATCTTCACTTTTTGGTCCTTTATGTAAGGCAATGTAACATATCCAAAAATATGTTAATTAAAGAATCCATGGTGATGGAGCCCATCCTTAACTCATGAAATTATTTCACTTTCCTGTTGAAGAATCTCTCAAACATATATTTCTTTTGAAATATTCTACATAAGTTACTCCATTTGATTTCTTTTACCTCATCCTTTTTTGTATGCTTTAGGTCTCTCCACCATCTAGTTTCTTTTACATTTAAATTATAAATGGATAGAAGGGATTTTATTTCACTAGAGTATTTATGTACTCATAAGTATTTGGTCATACCTAAAATCCATTCTTCCACTTTCTCCCCGGTATTCATCTCTCCTTCATAGGTTGGGGATTTTAGCTTTCGATATTCTCCTTGGAGGTTGTCATCATTTTTCTGCCTTTTTTGGCAAGCAGAAAGTGAATTATCACTGAAAATAATGTGATAATATCTTTCTATAAGTTCTAGTGTCTTCTCTTCTTTCCCCCTTTCCCTTGGTTTGTTGGCATGTTTGTGATCATTATTTTATTTAGTTTTATTGGTGGAATGGGGAGGCTGTCAATGAGGGCTTCCTCCCATCATGTTTTGAAGTAAAGCTTCATTGATTGGTTGCTCCTCTTTTCTTTCATTCATATTGTCATCTTTGAAGCTTTACAAGTCTACTTGCAGAATCTCTATGGTTTTCATTATATCATAATTTAATTCTACCACCAATTCTTTTTCCCATGTTGGGGAATTCAGATTTCCTTGTCGGCTGTTGTCTGCTTCTGTATTCATGATATGGATTGTACTTTTAGATCTTGCAATTAAAATATTTAGTAATAATAATTTTCTGTTAGTTTAAACAAAATTTCAAATACAGTTTTGAAATGTTTATCGCTGAAATGAATGTTTGTGTAATGTCCCTAAACTTCATAAATAATTTGTTTTTCATAGGCTAATAAATGGCTAGATCTTAAAGACATTTTTATTTCTACCGCGAATTAAAAACTTGTGTGGAGAACTGAACCTAAGTTATGTGTGTTGCTTTCCTTATGTGTTTTTCCTGGGTGATGATGATGTCTACATATTGATGTTCTATAAGTTTGATGCGGTTATAATATTACTTTTCATGTCCATCTTATTTATTGATATTGTCGATACTTACTTTTTTTACGTCTTAATTTCGTTTTACATGTATTTAATTTCTTTATTTTTCACTAAGAAGAGTCTGAATTACCTCTGTATGTCAAGGGATGGAGTGGCAGGGTTCTATCCCTTAAAATTCCACTTGAAAAGATAAGGTTCCTATTCTACGGGGTTTAGTTAGTTCATCATAAAATAATGCATGTTTTTATATTATTCTGCACGTGATTTCGTCGGTGAACTTAGTCTTGTGAATGTGGCAAAAACAATGTCCTAACATCTAAAAAAATTCTCACCTAAACAAAGCTATTCCTATGCTCAAAAGTTTTAAAAGAGGACAAAGGGTCCTAAGCCTAGCATAACCTTATATCTATGGTAAAATTGGCTATGTTAATACATGTTTTAGAAATTATGTGATGAAGGTTTAAAAACCTTGGTTATAAAACTTTGATGTTTGATCTTTAATGTGGATGGGTTTATGTTTATGGAAACATATATACCATCAAAAGTATGGCAATAAATTAGGGAAATCGCATGGTGAGAGGGTTTTACAAACTAGATTGATGGGGTTTAATATGGTGCTATGAAGTGTGAAGGCACACAATAGACTTGTGGATTTCCATTTGCATGGAGGTGGTGGCCAGGTTGGCACATTGAATGCACCTTGTTTTTTGCACATTGTCTACCTTATGCACTTCGTTAGGGTTTCTATAACATTTCTTTGTTCTTCGTTGATGTTTGGAGGGAGGTCTCATGCTCTAGGTGGGAGATGAGCATCCATGCAGCACAACGAGACTATCTCGAGCTCATTGGAAGATATGGATTGTTCGTATGTTTGCACCTTTTCATTTCTAGTTTGGTTTATAGTTGAATTGGAATACGTCTAATTCACTTTTGCTTTCATTGTGCAGGTGAGCAGAGGTTGGGTACTCTGCGTGTTGGAAGTAACAACTATTGGGTTGCCTATGCAACCAATTTCTGGTAAGCCCCGTGAAAGGAAATGGGCATGTACCCTTACGTTACACTTTTTTTGTTTTGTCAGAGGGTTTCGAAACTTGGTCTAGGGGATGTATGGTTTAAGTTATTCAATCTTTGGTTGGATGTTGGGGTTTATTCAAATCATTTTGGGCATTATGTAAACGCAACTCTGTAATCCTTTGCATGGTTGTTTAATTTGTAAATTTGAAATGTTGACAAGTTTAAAAGAGAATCGGCTTTGTGTGTTTGGTTTACCATTTACTATGAAATGGATTTTGGTTTTTAAAAGGATCTTAATGGGATTTTCGTTGGTTTTGTAATGTGGCTTTGTAGTTTTATAATGTGTTTCTTAAAATTATTAGTTCCATTGCTATGCAATGGCACATATGATGCCCGATATTGATAATTGATATGAATGGTGCAAAGTGTGGTTTTAATGGATGAGTTTGGTTGAGAGAATGTAACTATTGTTTGATTGTTGTTTGGTCGTTTTTCTACAGGGAGTCGTAAGCTCATGGCCCGGGCTTGGAGTTTGCAATGAGAATTTCCACTTACAAACCTACCTAAGATGTAAAGGCTAAAGTTTAAGTTTAAATATAAAGCTAATAGAATTTCCACTTAAAAACATACCTAAGATTTAAAGGCTGAGGTTTAAGTTTAAAAAAATAAAATAAACCGCAATATAAAAATTAACCCTAAACTTTATCTAAAACATTTTAGACTGAGTTTCATAATTTAAACAAATAGGATTAAGTTGAAGCATGTATTAAAATTTTCAGACCTTCAATCAATAGCATAAATACTATAAGTTAAAATATGTGAATATTATTAATAAAAATGGAGAAGGTAAAAACCTCATACCTGTAACATTCAGCTTCTTAATGGCTAGGAACTCTGCACACTTAAGCACACATAATTAATAAAAGATGAGATATATCTAACCTTAGATATGTTAACCTGATAACTTGGGAACTACCACATTGGGCCCAACCATGACCCATAACCATTCCTGGTTTTAAATTCAGATCCCTTCAAGCTGGTTCCAACATGCAAGTAGTCTAGAGATCCTAAAGGTGAGCCTTCTCTTATCGGGAATATTGGGTTCTGTATAAGATTTGTTTGCTCTTGGAAATATTCTCCAAAATTACTTAGGAAAATAATAATGATCAGATCAGATCCCTAATCCTTTTCTTGGCTTGGGTCTTTATAGAAAATATTTTAGGAAAAAGGGAAGTTGTTTCAAAACCTGAGTTAGATCAAAAATCCATTATCTTCTTGAAAACAATCTTTAATTGATATATGCGAGGTTAATAATTATTTTGCTCAACTTAGGGATTTGTTTACTAGTTCCTAACTTGAGTCTTTAGGATTAAATATTTATTTAATCATTTTAGTAAATAATAAATACATAGATTCTGTATTTATTATTTATAGTTATTATTATTTCTTTATATTTAATATATATACTTACTATTTTATTCATAATATAAATAANGGTCAACTAAGTTTAGGCAGCTCTAAACCTCCTTGCATGTTAGATTACCTCTTGTATCCTTGTAGTTCCTCACTACTTAATGAGAAGTAGAAATTTGAAATCTCATTTAATCAACTTAAAAATAAGTAAGATAAAGACCACTGCTTTTTAGAGTTTTTCTCACTCAACACAATTAATTTCAGTAAATCCTAATGCTATTCAAAGCCCGGGATCAATGCTAAAAACTGGGAGTTAAACTTAGTGAAATTCTAGAGCCTCTCACTCGACACTAATTCTAGGATGTACTTGTATAATACACCTAGGGATACAATGGCCAAGGATCTAATGCTCTAGATCTTATGCTCAACATCAATTTGGAATGCTCCAGTGCTTATGCCCAACACTTCCAATTCTTATAATTCATGTGTTCCCATAGCTTATGCTCAATAAGAAATTGCATAACTCATGTGCTCCAGATATTTCTCTCAACACAAAATCTAATGACTCGTGTGCTCTAGAGCTTGCGCTCAGCACAAAATCTCAACACTCATGTGCTTCAAGGTCCATTCCCAACACATTATAGAAATAAATTGTGCATTTAGTCTTCTACACATCTTATCAAAAAAATCATCTCCGTATATTCATTTAAGGTAAATCACATAATTAAACCCAGTACATCATACTACGGAAATAATCTTGTCCATCAAGGTCCATACCAAACATATGCAATCGCATACATGATAAATAAAACATATGTATTGGTGTACACCCAATATATCTAACCAGTCAACATAAGTCATGTGCACTGGGGCCTTACGCCCAATATACAAACATAAACATCAAAGCAACTCATGTGCAATGGGTCTCATGCCCATTATTTTTAAGGTAAAAATTCATGTTACTACATCCTTCCACGCTTAGAACAACACCGTCTTGGTGTTCTAGGGACTAGGAATGAATTCATGAAATAAAGCGGGGTAAGCCTCTCTCATGGTGGATTCATTCTCCCAAGTAGCCTCATCATCTTTAAAGTGATTCCATTGCACTTTCAACTAGACTATGGTGCACCTCCTGATATTTTCTTCTCTTTTGTCCAAGATATGAAAAGGTTCGGGTACAAATTCCCCTTAAGTTTCCACCTGTAATAAGGACCAATGCATAACATGTTTAGAATCATATACATATTTCTTCAATAAATAAGCATGGAAAACATTATGAAACTTTATGTGAGAAGGTAAGGCTAATTCATATTCCATTGGCCCTCCCTTGGCCATATCTCAAAGGGTCCAAAAAATCTTGGTGCCAACATTTTGCATCTTCCCAAGCTTAGTGAGCTTCTCTTCACTTTTACTTTTAAGTAAAAATGTTCGTCGATGTGATAATATTTATCTTTTATTTTCTTATCCGTGTAACTCTTCTGAAGGTCTTGCTCTTCTTTAAGGTTTTGTTGTACTTTGGTGAGTAACTGTTCCAAGTCCTTTAGTAATTATTGTAATATCCCCTAATTTTGTAATAAATTTCTGAAAGAATATTTTATTTTTGTTCTGTTTAAATGTGATTGAAAGATTTGAAATATGACAATAGTTCCTTGAAGGACAAACGTAACTGAAACATTATGCTTGGATTACAAATATCAATGATAAGGACATCGACGTTGAAGAAGGAAACTATGCATGTGGGAGTGGGGGACCGATTAAAATAATATGTCATCTATAAAGACCAATACAAACTTATCTAGGTATTTACTAAAGATATTATTCATCGTGCACATAAAATTTGCTGGTGCATTGATTATCCCAAAAGGAATTACTACAAACTCGTAGTGGTTGTATCGTGATCGAAATGTCATTTTAAGTATATATTCATTGCATATTTGTACCTAAAGGTATATAGACTGTAGGTTGATATTTGAAAAGATATTTTCTCCTATGGCTTGATCAAACAATTCATTGATCATAGGGAGTGGGTAACGGTTCTTGATGGTCATCTTGTTAAGTTGGCGGTAATCAATGCACATCTACATCGTACCTTCCTTCTTCTTTACGAAGAGTATAGGTGCTCCCTAAGGGGACACACTTAGTTGTATATAACCCTTCTGAATCAACTCCTGTAACTACAACTTGAGCTCCACCAATTCTGGTCTACTCATGCGGTATGGGGCTTTTGAAGCCAGTATTGACCATGGTGTCAGCTCTATGGAAAAAGATAAGTCTCGTTTTGGTGGTAATTTCAGTTTTTCCTCGAGCAATACATCCCTAAAGTGAAATAGAACCGAAAATTCCTCGATGTGTTATTCTCTCCCAGCTTATACATCCTAGCTGTTTACTGCAAACAGTTTGCATCCTTTCCTAATACACTTGTTTTCCTGTAAGGAAGATATTTGACTAAAGGAAACCTTCTTAGGTATTCCTTGAATCTTTGTCTCATTCCCTTGGTTATCCATGCACAAGATTTACTTGTTTAGCAAATTGAGCATGACATGGTGTTGTTCCAACAAGTCCATGTCGATAAGTACATGATACGATCCTGAGGGTAATATAGTCAAATCTAATTTAGTGGAAAAACCGTTCAGGTTTACCTATAAATTTTTCACTATTTCTGAAACATTTCTTTTTGTACCCGTGGCTAATTTTACCAGCCATAGTTTATCATGTTTTACTCTGTCAGGTTTACATGTTTGAACAATCTTGGGTGATACATAGCTTCGACAAGCACCGAGATCAATCAAAATTGAAATAGAAGTGTTCGAAACATTACATTCAATTTTTACCATAGTGGCCTGATGATCTACTTGTCAGCCATCAAGTGTTGCATAGATCCTCGGTGTGTTAGCCATGTCCTCTACTGCTGGGTCTTCCTGTAGATTGTGTAAGACTCCACCAGCCTTGTTTAGACAATCTCTGGCATACTTTGGTCCTTGGAATTTCCAACAACTAACCTGCAGTGGGGCGTCCTTGGCTCCTTCGTTTCTTGTTGTTCAATTGGCATTTGGTTCAGGAACATTTGATCTTGTACCTATCTTGTTGAAGTTCTTGTTAGCTGGAAACTTGTTGTTTTTTTTTTAGGGTGGTGGTTTAAAACAAGGTTTATAGTTTTTCGAGAAGGTCCTAGAACTGTCTCAGCTTATATTTATGTTTTCCTTCCTAAGTTTTCCATGCTCATACTAAATCCTAGCTTTGTGCAAGGTAGTGTCAAGAGTTTTGGGCATGTCAAACTCAATTCTCTCTTGAAAATTGGGAGGAAGACATCCCAAAAACTGATGTATCTTCACTTTTTGGTCCTTTATGTAAGGCACGTAATGTAACAGATCCAAAACTCTGTCAATGAAAGAATACATGGTCATGGAGCCCATCCTTAACTCACGAAATTCTTTCACTTTCCTGTTGAAGAATCTCTGATATATTTCTTTTTAAATATTCTATCAAAGTTAGTCCATCTGATTTCTTTTACCTCATCCTTTTTTGTATGCTTTAGGTCTCTCCATCTAGTTTTTTTTACATTTGAATTATAAATGGATAGAAGGGATTTCATTTCACTAGATTATTTGTGTACTCATAAGTATTTGGTCATACCTAGAAGCCATTCTTCATCTTTCTCCTCGGTATTCATCTCTCCTTCATAGGTTGGGACTTTTATCTTTCGATATTCTCCTTGGAGGTTGTCATCATTTTTCTGTCTTTTTTGGAAAGGAGAAAGTGAATTATCACTAAAAAGAATGTGATAATCTCTTTCTGTAAGTTCAGGTGTCTTCTCTTCTTTCGCCCCTTCCCTTGGGTTGTTGGCATATCTATGATGATTATTTTCTTTAGTTTTATTGGTGGAACGGGTAGGATGTCAATGAGGGATTCCTCCCATCATGTTTAGAAGTAAAGCTTCATTAATTGCTTGCTGATCTTTTCTTTCATTCATATTGTCATATTTGAATCTTTGCAAGTCTGCTTGTAGACTCTATATGGTTTTCATTAGATCATAATTTTATTCTACCACCAATTCTTCTTCCCATGTTGGGGAATTCATATTTCCTTGTCAGCTGTTGTCTTCTTCTGTATTCATGATATGGACTATTCTTTTAGATCCTGCAATTAAAATATTTAGTAATAATAATTTTTCGTTAGTTTAAACAAAAATTTCAAATACAGTTTTGAAATGTTTATCACTGCAACGAATGTTTATGTAATGTCCCTAAACTTCATAAATAAATTTTTTTTTTCGTAGGCTAATAAATGGATAGATATTAAAGACATATTTATTTCTACCGCGGAATAAAAACTTGTGTGGAGAAATGAACCTAAGTTATGTCTGTTGTTTTCCTTATATGTTTTTCCTGGGTGATGACGATGTCTACATATTGATGTTCTATATTTTGATGTGCTTAATAATATTACTTTTCTTGTCCATCTTATCTACTAATATTGTCAATACTTACTTTTTTTACTTTTTTTTTATGTCTTAATTTCATTTTACATGTATTTAATTTCTTTATTTTTCATTAAGAAGACTATAACTTACCTCTGTATGTCAAGGGGTGGAGTGGCGGGGTTCTGTCCCTTAAAGGTCCAGTCAGAAAGGTAAGGTTCCTATTCTATGGGGTTTAGTTAGTTCATCATGAAATAATGCATGTTTTTATATTCTTCTGCACATGATTTCATCGGTGAGTTAGTCTTGTGAACGTGGAAAAAAAATGTCCTAACATCTAAAAAAATTATCACCTAAATAAAGCTATTCCTATCCAAAGTTTTAAAAGAGGAAAAAGGGTCCTAAGCCTAGCATAACCTTATAACTATGGTAAAATGGGCTATGTTAATACATGTTTTAGAAATTATGTAATGAAGGTTTAAAAACCTTGGTTATAAAACTTTTATGATTGATCTTTAATGTGGATGGGTTTATGTTTATGGAAAAATATATAGCATCAAAACTATGGAAAGAACTTAGGAAAATTGCATGGTGATGGGGTTTAATATGGTGCTACAAAGTGTGAATCCACAATATAGGCTTGGGGATTTCGATTGCATGGAGGTGGTGGCCAGGTTGGCACATTGAATGCACCTTGGTTTTCACACGGTGTCTTCCTTATGCACTTCGTTAGGGTTTCTATGTCATTTATTTGTTCATTGTTGATGTTTGGAGGGAGGTCTCATGCTCTAGGCAGGAGATGTGCTTCCCTGCAGTGCAACGAGACTATCCCGAGCTCATTGAAAGATATGCATTGTTCATATGTTTGCACCTTTTCATTTATTTTTGGTTCATAGTTGAATTTGAATACTTCTGATTCACTTTCACTTTCGTTGTGCAAGTGAACAAAGGCTAGGTACTCTGCGTGTTGGAAGGCACATCTATTGGGTTGCCTACGCAACCAATTCTTGGTAATCCCGGTGAAAGGGAATGGGCATGTACCCATATGTTACACTTGTTTTTTTTTATAAGAGGGTTTCAAAACTTGGTCTGGGGGATGTATGGTTTAAGCTATTCAATGTTTGGTTGGATGTTTGGTTTTATTCAAATCGTTTTGGGCATTAAGTAAACGCAATTGTGTAATCCTTTGCATGGATATGTAATTTGTAAATTTGATATGTTGACAAGTTTAAAAGAGACTCGGCTTTGTGTGTTTGGTTTACCATTTACTATGAAATGGATTTTGGTTTTTAAAAGGCTCTTAATGGTATTTTTGTTGGTTTTGTAATGTGGATTCGTAGTTTTATAATGTGTTCCTTAAAATTATTAGTTCCATTGCTATGCAATGGCACATATGATGCCACATCTTCATAATTGATATGAATGGTCCAAAGTGTAGTTTTAATGGATGACTTTGGTTGAGAGAATGTAGATATTGTTTGATTATTGTTTGGTCGTCTTTCTACGAGGAGTCATAAGCTCATGGCACGGGCTTGGCATTTGCAATGATAATTTCCACTTACAAACCTAACTAATATTTAAAGGTTGGGGTTTAAGTTTAAATATAAAGCTAATAGAATTTCCACTTAAAAACCTAACTAAGATTTAAAGGCTAAGGTTTAAGTCTAAACAAATAAAATAAACCGCAATATAAAAATTAACCGTAAAATTTATCTAAAACATTTGAGTCTGAGTTTCATAATTTAAACAAATAGGATTAAGTTGAAGCATGTATTCAAATTTTCAAACCTTCAATCAATAGCATAAATACTATAAGTAAAAATATGTAAATATTATTAATAAAACTGGAGAAGGTAAAAACCTCATACCTATAACTTTCATCTTATTAATGGCTAGGAACCCTGTACAGTACTTAATCACACATAATTAATAAAAGTTGATATATATCTGACCTTAGATATGTTAACCAGATAACTTGGGAACTACCACGTCCATCCCAACCATGACCCAGAACCATTCTTGGTTTTAAATTCAGACCCCCCCGAGTTGGTTCCAGCATGTAAGTAGTCCAGAGCTCCTAAAGGTGAGCCTTCTCTTATCGGGAATTTCAAGTTCTGTATAATATTTCTTTGCTCTTGGAAATGCTCTCTAAAATTACTTAGGAAAATAATAATGATCAGATCATATCCCTAAGCCTTTCCTTGGCTTGGGTCTTTTTAGACAATATTTTAGGAAAAAGGGAAGTTGTTTGAAAACCTAAGTTAGATCAAGAATCCATTATTTTCTTGAAAATAATCTTTAATTGATTTATGCGAGGTTAATAATTATTTTTCTCAAATTAGGGATAATTTAACTAGTTCCTAATTTGAGTCTTTAGGATTAAATATTTATTTAATCATTTTAGTAAATAATAAATACATAGGTTTTGTATTCATTATTTATAGTTATTATTATTTCTTTATATTTAATATATATACTTACTCTTTTATTCATAATATAAATGAACTATATATATATATATATATATATACTATGGTTAATATTTATTTATCCATCATATGACATGATCTCATTTACATGGTGCTTTCATTAGCTTATAATCATTTCTTTTATCAAGGCCTTTAGAGAGGGTTGGTCAACTAAGTTTAGGAAACTCTAAACCTACTTGCATGTTAGATTACCTCCTTTATCGTGGTAGTTCTTCAGTACTTGATGAGAAGTAGAAATTTGAAATTTCATTTAATCAACTTAAAAATAAGTAAGATAAAGATCAATGCTTTTTAGAGTTGTTCTCACTCAACACAATTACTTTGAGTAACTCATAGCACTATTCAAAGCCGAAGATGAATGCTAAAAACTAGGATTTACACTTAGTGCAATTCCAGAGTCTCTCACTCGACACTAATTCTAGTATGTACTTGTATAATACACCTAGGGATACAATGGCCAAGGATCTGATGCTCCAGATCTTATGCTCAACATCAATTTGGAATGCTTCAGTGCTTATGCCCAACACTTCCAATTCTTATAATTCATGTGTTCCCATAGATTATGTTCAACAAAAAATCACATAACTCATGTGCTCCAGATCTTGCGCTCAACACAAAATCTAATCACTCATGTGCTCGAGAGATTGCGTTCAACACAAACTCTCATCATTCATGTATTCAAGGTCCACTCCTAACACATTATAGAAATCAATCGTGCATTCATTCGTTTGCACATCTTATCACACAAATCATCTCAGTATATGCATTTAAGGTAAATCAATAATTAAACCCAGTACATCATAATGCAACAATAATATTTTTCATGAGGCTCCATACCGAACATATGCAATCACATACATGTTAAATAAAACATATGCATTGACGTACGCCCAATATATCTAACTAATCAACATAAGTCATCTGCAATGGGTCCTTACACCAAATATACAAACATAAACATCAAATTAAATCATGTGCAATGGGTTTCATGCCCATTATTGTTAAGGTCAAAATTCATGATATTACATCATTCCACACTTAGAAAAACACCCTCTGGATGATCTAGTGACTAGGAATGAAGTAATGAAATAAGGTGGGGTAAGCCTCTCTCATGGTGGATTCATTCTCCCAAGTAGCCTCATCGGATTCAAAGGGATTCCATTGCACTTTCAACTAGACTATGGTGCACCTCCTGATATTTACTTCTCTTTTGTCCAAGATATGAAATGGTTTGGGTACAAATTCTTCTTCAATTTCTACCTGTAACAAGGACCAATGAATAACATGTTCAATATCATATATATATTTCTTCAATAAAGATTTGTGGAAAATATTATGAACCTTTATGTGAAAAGGTAAAGCTAATTCATATGCCACTCGCCCTCCCTTGACCAGTATCTCAATGGGTTTGAAAAATATTGGTGCCAACATTCTGCATCTTCTAAAGCTTAATGAGATTCTCTTCACTTTTACTTTTAAGTAAAAATGTTCACCGATGTGATAATATTTATCTTTTGTTTTATTATCCGTGTAACTCTTCTGAAGGTGTTTCTCTTCTTTAATGTTTTTTTGTACCTTGGTGACTAACTATTCCAAGTCCTTTAGTAATTCTTGTAATGTCCCCCAATCTTGTAATAAATTTTTGAAAGACAATTTTTTTGTTTGTTTAAATGTGATTGGCAGTCCCGAAATATGACAATATGTCCTTCAAGGAAAAATGTAACTAAAACATTACGCTTGGAATACAAATATGAATAATAGGGATATCCACGTTGAGTGAGGAAACTATGCATGTGGGAGTGGGGACCTTGAAGGGTCACCCTCAGAACTATTACACCAATAGTGGGAATGCCAGTATGTCACTAGACCCACCTTGGGGAATCAAGAGGTAGTGGAGAGTAAATTCTTGGGGGTAATTGGTCGTTAGGTGCAAAATACCTAGGTAAAATAATGGAGGATAAATAAGAAGGCATATGCTAGGAGGTGGGACACTGTTGAGTATGTTGGAAAAAGTAATTTCTTGTTGTATGACCACTCTATGTTAGGCAAGGATTTCTCACTAAAGAACTAGAACTGAGTTTGACTGCCACCACTCTTAGCATGCATAGCTTATCTCAGGGGTGATTGAGGATGGAATGATCTGTGCCTAATATACGGTTGGGTGGAACGTGGTTGTTTTCTTTTCATTGCAGCTCGGTTACAGACTGGTTCCCTTAGTGAGGTTTTATTACTGTTATTCTTCTAAAATAAGGGTTTGTTGTTCCGTGTATATTTGTGTTCCAATGTCAAGGAAAAATGATAATTAGGATATTTAATTTCACTAATGGAATGATTCTTATGAAACTGTTAATCACCCTCTTCGTTTTTAGATGATTGTGCTCTATTTTGAGATAATGGGCCGCTCTTATGATGTGATAGTTTTGGTAAAAATGTTACCAACACTACGTATTTTTCCTTGTGTTTTGAGCTTAAGTTTTGTCTGTCGAGGCATGAGTGTTTTTCTTTCCTTATTTCTATAATCATAATTCCTTTGGTGATTAAGGAAGGTATTACTGTTAAACTGGTATGTGTTCCCTTATAAGTATCCTCTGGTTGTTTTTAAGTTTTCACATTGTTTTCTCCTGAACGTACTATGCTCAAGATTCTAGGACCTCTACTTCTGTCCTTAGACTTTCTGTTATGATTTTTAATCGACTCTAACCTTAGCTGAACTGCTAATTTTAGCCATCTGGCCTAGGGCCTCTCTAATGTTTGACGCAGGGTGGATTCCAAATCTGCGGTGAACTAGCTTTCATAATTTTTCTGCATACAGCAAGATCTGTTAACTCCCCCACTAGTTAGATCCATGGAATCTCTGAGGACCCTCATATCTGGATGAATGGTGGACCCCAAACACTGAAAGATATATTTGATAAAAAATTATGTGCACACTAAGTGTTTTTAACTTACTTGCTAGTGGAACCCGCGAAATAGCTCACAGTTGTCGATCTTCACCGAGATCTATCTCTGTCGTTGGTAATAAATGTGTTTTATCCATGATCACCTCTGGTTCCCAGTGCTTATCTCATATGTTAGATTCCTTTAATAGAATTGTTCGCGATCATAGATCTGTCGATCTCAGCGACAGATCTAGAGAAGATACACATCCTTTAAGCCTTTTGTAATCATTTTTTAAATTGATCATGGAAAGGGTCAATTATCTCTAGGACCCGAAGCTTATTGTTACAAAACTATGATATTTAGAGTTGAGTTTTTGAGCCTTCTTATAGTGTTGTTTGTGAAAGCATGGGTGTGTTTTCTTAGGATATTGATAGCGTATAAGTTGTAGGTTGTTTGATTTTATGAACTGGAGACTCCTGCCCCATTTCAAGGACTCTGATTCTTTGGGATTCCCTTTAATGTATAACATTTTCTAAAAAGAGTTTCTAGCTTACTCAATTTTTTTCCGATTTTAATCACCCAGTGTTTTTATCCTCAGTGGGGAGGCTGGAGTTCTTCTCTGGGTTGATTCATCCCAAGCCTAGTGAAGTTCATGGATAATACTTAGAGTTAAGAATGCGTTTTCTACACTTGATTTTTCTCCCTGTAAGTTTCATCACTGTGGAAATCCCTTTTTTTACTTATGTATGAGCTGAATGTGTTGAGAGCTTGTCACAGATTTCCAGTAGGGTTTATTGTGGTTAAATGTTCCTGTATTTTTGCATCTGAATATTCTGAGGTTTTTTCACCACATTTAATTAAGTTCAGGAGGGCCAGAAGTCTAGTTTTAGAAGTCAAAATGCAGCTAAGTCGAAGTGAAGATATTAAAACATGTTAAGAATTCTGCTATCTGTGATCCACACAACGGAAAACAAAAAGTAGAAAGTTAAAGTTAAAGTCTTAAAATTGTAAGAATTATGTGATCCGCGATCTACACAGCAAAAAGAAGAAAGAGGCCCATTTTATTAGTGTGGAAGTGATCATTTTGGTCGTAGAAAGGATCTATCAAGGGAGGAAATGACATCCCTAGTTGCAGAAGTGGATTTAAATGCGGAAGGCTGAATTTCCTCGTAGAAATTAATGTTGGTTATTTTTTTTAAGGTTAAGGTTGAATACTTATGAAGGTTATATCCAAAATTCCTATGAAAGAATTATATTTGAATTTTTTTTATGCATATTTCCAGGTTATATGGGTATGTTACATATCGTATCATAGCTACAGGTTCAACCTTGTCATCTTTTAGGGAACACCTAGTTTTGTTGCACTATAAAAGAATTTTTTTTTTTGCTCTAATAATTACATGGGAATGTTTATGTATCAATAGGAAATTGCTCTATGATAGGATACCAAGATGGCCTTGCAGAATGAACCAGAGTACCCACCTAAAGATGTTACTCAAGAACCTCACCCAATGCAGCCAAAACCATAGTGTTCTGAAGCTATCCAGGTGCTTGAGACCGTGAATAATATTATAGTGGAATTGCAAAGATTCAACGTAGAAAATGAATAGCTAAAAAGGCTCAAGAAAAACAACAGGAGCTCAATGAAATATTATTGTAAATCTTGCAGGAAGGAGAGGAACAATGGATAAAAAGCAGCCACAGAAGTAGAGAGGGACCGAGAATATGGGAATAGTGTCGAAATAAAAGGAAGTTCCTCCCAGGAAACTCAAAAATATGGGAATCAATCCCGAGAAGCAGGTAAGAGAAAAGTAGATCAAATGGAATGAGAATTCAAGAAAATTACACCCACTAGTTTTGATGGGGAATCAAGGACTGGAGAAGAAACAGAATCTTCATTGATAGATATTAAAATGTACTTTCAGATATACAACTACTTCAGCAACATGAAGGTAAGGATGGTGATTTACAACCTAAAGGGAAAGGCCAATATTTGGTGGCCAGAACTAAATATATCCCATGGATTAAAGGAGAATAACCGAGAATGGTTAGAGTTCAAGAAAATATTCAAGAAGTAGTACTTATCACAAAGCTATTATGAAAGGAAGACCAAGGAATTTTATGAATTGAAACTTAGTCAGATGACCATGGAATATCTCATCAATAAGTTTCTAGATCTGTTACGGTTCATGCCATACATTAAAGAATAAAAGGTAAAAAACTAGCAATTCCTAAGCTACATGCCACAGTCCTACAAAGATCATATTGAATTTGATAACCCCAAGATGCTAGATGAAGTGTTAAGGAAATAAAGAATATGCTTTGAGTAGTATAAACAAAGGAATTACCTCTCCAAAACCTAGAAGGACAAGAAGCAAGAAAATTTCAATCAACGGAAGAAGGGCTTCCAGCCACCACCATTTAGGAACATGCCAAGGAATCCTCAAGGAATTTCCTACAAATAAAATTGACAGTTTTAGCATAAGGACAATAAACTTATGCAACTTGGACCAAAAGGGGCTGCTACGACCCCTAAAGAACCTGCAAAGTGTTGGGAATGCGAAGGTCCCCACGTACAAAGGATTTTCCCACTCCTAAAGGAGTCCAACAAGATGGTACACAACCTACAAGAATATTTCGACGTGGGAGAAATTGGAAAGAGTGTCCACCAGATCATTGCAGCTCTTGAAGATCGACAAGAAGATCATCAATCTGCAATCGTTGAAATTGAAGGTACTATCTCTAAATGAAATATTTCCATATTAATTTATCTAGGAGCTACCTTAAGTTACATCACTCCTAAAATGGTGGAGAACAGTCATCTCAGCAAGGTAATGCAAGCAAATCCTTGGTCATTCCAACTAGCCACTAGAGAAAAAAGTAAGGTAAATAAATTTACTGCTAATTGTGAAATTTCAATAGAAAATCATGTAACTAGCATCAATTTGAATGTTTTTCCTATAGGGTCATATGATATGATTATTGGCATGGACTGGTTAGAAAAGTATAAAGTAGTACTGAATTTATTTGATAAAAAATTTACTTATATAGATGAAGATAAAACTATTAGGAAGCTAAATGGTTTTAGTAACGATGTTTCCTTAAGGTAGATATCTGTCTTGCAATTGAGGAAGTGTTTGACGAAGGGATGTAAGCTCTTTGAGGTAAAAATTGCTGAACTACTCCATAATAAAAACCCAACATATGTAAGAGATCACCTAGTGTTGAATGAATTCATGGATGTGTTCCTAGAAGACATACCTAGACTTCCCCCTCCACGAGAAATGGATTTCTCCATTGAAGTGATACCTTGGTCTGCTCCAGCATCTAGAGTATCCTATCAAATGAGTATCCCTAAGTGAACAGAATTAAAAGTCTAGTTACAAGAATTACTAGATAGGGGTTACATCAGGCCTAGTGTATCACCTTGGATAGCCCCAGTTTTATTTGTCAAGAAGAAGGATGGGACGTTAATATTGTGCATGGATTACAGACAACTAAATAAAGTGACCATCAAAAACAAGTATCCTACGCCATGAATTAATGATCTGTTCGATCAAGTAGGGGGAGAAATAATATTCTCCAAGTTGGATTTGAGATCTAGTTACCACCAGATCAGGATTAAGGAGGAATATGTTAACAAAACAACCTTTAGAAGGGGAGCATTACGAATTCATAGTAATTCCTTTTGGATTGATCAATGCCCCTGCCACATTTATGTGTCTGATGAATAGCATCTTTAACAAGTATTTGGATCAGCTTGTGTTAATTTTCATTGACGATATCCTAATATACTGAAGGAAAAAATATGAACATCAACAACACTTGAGAATCGTGTTGCTGACCCTAAGAGACCACCAGTTGTATGCTAAGTTTGAGAAGTGTGAATTCTTTAAGAAATAAATTCAATACTTAGGACATGTCATCTCTGAAAAAAGGATTGCAGTAGATCCATAGAAGATAAAATAAATTCTCGAATGGTATGTTCCTAAAGATATCATTGAAATTCGATATTTCATGGGACTCACTGAGTACTATCGAAGGTTCATCAAAGGGTTCTCAAAGATAGCCTATCCTATTACTTATTTACAGAGAAAAAGGGTAAAGTTTGCATGGTTAGTAAAGTGTCAGGAGATATTTGAAAATTTAAAAAGACTGTTAACCATGGCCCTGATCCCGAAGGTGGTTGACCCCTATAAAGAATACATAGTTTGTATTGATGCTAGCAAGGAGGGGTTGGGAGGAGTACCATATTAGGAAGGCCATGTGGGGTGTTACAAATATCGCAAGTTGAAGGATCATGAATAGAACTATGTAGTGCATGATCTATAATTGGAAGTAGTAGTACATTCCTTCAAGATGTGGCGTCACTACCTGTTAGGGAAAAAGTTCCTTTTATTGACAGATAACAACTGCATAAAGTATTTGTTTACTCATCTTGGACTCAATTCCAGACAAGCACATGGATGGATTTTTAAGCGAATTTGACTTTGAAGTGAAGCATATCAAAGGTAAGGAAAATAAAGTGGTCTATGCACTCATTCTAAGAACTCGTGAAGTATATGAGATCACCTCCAGTCACCCAGAAGGTGATCTATTGATTAGAATAAAAATAGCTAGCATCAATGATGTTGAATATGGAAATCTACTAAATAAATTGCTGACATAAGAGGTAAATTCTAATGGGACATAATTCAAAGTAGACCAGAAAGGATTAATTTGGTTTAAAGGAAGAATATGCATGCCTAATGTTGAAGATTTAAAACTTTTTATTTCGAATGAAATGAAAAAACCTCCTTATGCAAGGCACCCTGGTTACCAAAAGATGGTAACAGCCCTCAAGAAGCAATTCTACTGGCCTAATTTGAAGGTAGATATAGTTTATTACATGTCTAAATGTTTGGAATGTCAACATGTGAAGGTTGAACACCAACATCCAATGAGTTTGTTACAACCCTTACCAATTCTTGAATGGAAATGGGAGGTAATATCTTCTGATTTTATCACAGGTTTTCCTTTGACTAAAAAACAACATGATTCAATTATAGTTGTAGTTGATAAATTAAGCAAGTTTTCTCATTTTATACCTGTGAATTCAACTTATAAGGCTATCAATGTTGCAGAAATATTCCCGAAGGAGATATTTCAACTTCATGGAGTACCCAAGATGGTAATTTATGATTGAGATGTCAAGTTTACATCCAACTTTTGGAAGTCATCGTTTTCAGGGTTGGACACCAAGATAAACTTCAACACGAGTTTTCACCCTAAAACATATGGGAAAATAGAACAAACAAACCAATTCATTGAGGACATGTTAAGGATGTATGTCATGGATAGACGCACCAAGTGGGAATACTACCTGCATCTCGCAGAATTCACATACAATAATGGCTATGAGGCCTCTACCAAGATGAGTCCATTTGAAATCCTGTATGGAAGGAAGTCTACTACCCCTGTTAGTTGGAACAAACTGTGTAGGAAGTGATGAAGAATATGAATGTGGTGCAGGATCACCAAAAGACTTATGGTGACTTAAAAAGAGTTTTCAGTCAGAGACCATGTTTAACTCTAAGTCAAGCCCAAAAATATATCCCTTAAACTGGGAAGCTACACTAAATTAGCACCACGGTTTTGTGGACCCTTCCAAGTATTGGAAAGGATTGGCCCTGTGGCATATAAGCTGTCTCTTCTAGCACATCTAAGAATTCATTATGTTTTTCATATTTCATTACTAAAGAAACATGTATATGATTCCACTCACATCATTGATTGGAATGTAGTACAGGTGGAACCTATGCACATTCTGGAAAGGAAATTAATTGTTCTTCGGAAACGAGTCATCACTCGAGTTAAGGTGAAATGGAAGGACTTTATCCCAGAGGAGGCAACCTGGGCATCAAAGGATTCCCTGTGAAAGAAATACCTAGGTATGTTTCCAAAAAGTATGGAAGACGACTAAGAAAACTGTGGATAATGTTACATTAAGGGGGGAAGGATGTAATATCCCCCAATTTTGTAATAAATTTTTGAAAGACTGTTTTATTTTTGTTTTAGTTAAATGTGATTGGCAGACCTTGAATATGCCAATAGGTCCTTGAAGTAAAAATGTAACTGAAACATTATGCTTGGAATAAAAATATGAATTATAGGGGAAACCACTTTGAATGAGGAAACTATGCATGTGAGAGTGGGGGACATGCAGGGTAACTCTCAAAACTGTTACACCAGGAGTCAAAATTCCAGTATGGTACTGGAACAACCCTAGGGAATCAAGAAGTAATGGAGAAAAAATTCATGGGGGGAATTGGCTGTTAGCTGCAAAATACCTAGGGAAAAAAATGAAGGATAAATAAGGAAGCACGTCCTACGAGGAGGGATGCTGCTTAGTATGATGGAACAAGGAATTTATTGATGTGTGAGCACTATCTGTTAGGAAAGGATTTCTCACTGGAGAACTGGAACTGAGTTTGACTATCACCACTCTCAGCATCCATAGTTTAGCTCGAGGGTGATTGAGGATGGAGTGATCTATACCTAATGTACAATTGGGTGGAACATGGTTGTTCCCTTTGTTTATGTATTTGTAACTTTGAAATGTATTCACTTGTATATCTTATGTATTATACCTCGATGTTTATTCCAGGAAGTATCTGTAATGTAATTGAGTCATGTCATGCCCTGAAGTTCCGATCGGGAGATTCAATAATCTAAACAAGTCATGTAAATTCATTGAGGTTAACCCTCCATTGTAAGTCAATGCAATAGTCCCCACAATTGAGTTAACGTTAACCCTCCTTGTTGACTGGAGGGAAAATTCCCCACAGTTGTGGGGCACTAGGGTTATTAGACTCTCCTAGATATGTCAACCCTAGTAAGTAACTGTTAAGTGAGACCAACTTGTTGGAGCGGACATTAAGTGAACGAAAGAATAGAAATAGAGAGTGAGCCTCTCTATTTATCACACACACACACTCACTCACTGGGGCGCATGGGTGAGAGAGAGAGAATATCTTTTCTATCTTTGGGTTTTACTGCTGCCATTGGTGCTCATTCTATCTCTGAGGAATTTGTGGGGTTTTATCCTTTATGGTTTCCCCAAGGAAAATTCTTTGTGTCTCTTATCTCTTGTGATTTTTGCTGTGCATGCTATTCTCTTAGATAAGATCCTAGATAATATTGCTTAAATGATAAAAATATAACACCCTTTCCATTGCATCTCTTTTACAGACTGCTTCGATTACCAAGGTTTTATTCTTGTTATTCTACTAAAATCAGGGTAGTCGGTGTTCCGTGTATATTTGTGTTCCAATGTCAAGGAAAAATGATAAGTAGGATCTTCAATTTCACTGATGGAATGATGCTTATAAAAATGTTAATCACCCTCTCTGTGTTTAGATGATTGTGCTCTATTTTGAGTAAATGGGTTGCTCTAATGATGTGTTAGTTTCGGTAATAATGTTACTAGCATTGTATATTTTTATCTATGATTTGAGCTTACCTTGTGTCTATCGAGGTTTGATTGATTTTATTTCCTTATTTCTATAATGATAATTCCTTAGGTGATTAAGGAAGGCATTAGTGTTAAACTAACCATATGTGTGCTCTTATAAGTATTCTATGGTTGTTTTTAAGTTTCCGCATTATTTGCTCCTGAACGTACTATGCTTAGGATGCCAGGACCTCTGCTTACATTTCTTACACTTTCTGTTACAAGTTTTAGTTGGCTCTAAACTTAACCAAACTGCTAATTTTAGCCAGTTGGCCTAGGGCCTATCTAATGTTCAACATAGGGAAGATTCCAAATCTACGGTGAACTAGATTTCATAAGTTTTTTGTGCACACCAAGAGCTGTTAACTCCACTTCTAGTTGAATCCACAGAATCCATAAGGACCGTCAGATCTGGATCAACCTTGGATGCCAAACATCAAAAGGATGGTTTGTTAAAAAAATCCATGCACACCAAGAGATGTTAAATCCCTTTCTAGTGGAACCCGCAAAATAACTCATAGCCGTCGATATTCACTGAGATCTATTTGTGTCATTGGTCATAAAGGTGTTTTAGCCATGATCACCTCTAGATCCCAATGCTTATCTCAGGCATTATATTCCTTCAGCAAAATTATTCTCGTCCGTACATCTTCCAATCTCAGCCATAGATATAGGGAATACACACATCCTTTAAGCCTTTTGTAATGATTGTTGAAATTGATCACGACAAGGGTCAATTATCTCTACGACCCAAAGCTTATCGTTGCAAAACTATAATATTTAGAGTTGAGCTTTTGATCTGTCGTTCATGGTGAGATCTGGTAGCAAATATTGGAGGTGAGGCTAGGAAATCCTCACCTTTCAAGGGAGAAACCATAATACACACTCAGACCTAAATCCGAATGAGAGACACAAGAATGGCACCAGGAAAGTTGAATGCTTCATTAGGAGGCCATATTCCTTTTTATAGAATTACAAAGGGACCTCATGGATGAGTCCAAAGAGAGCACAATAAATGCTTCTCATTATTAATATAATATCTAAATACATTAAACATAATACTACATCTAACACATTAAACCGATTACATTGAAACTAATACCAAAATGGGGAGTGTGGGCCTCCCATACAAACCAGTTCTCCCGGTTTAAGACGAAAATGTCCCTGATTTCCTGCCTCCCGGTTTAATTTGGAAGCCATTCTTGCAAAGAGGAGAATCCAAATGTAGAAGAGGGGCCAAGATTTGTTGCAATTGGATGATGATGATGATGTAGATGGAGTAAGATGTGAGCAGGTGGAGATGTCCATACAGCTGTTGTTTTACATCTTGTTGTAAATAGAGGGATATATCTCTATTGTTTTAGATATGTGAAACTCCTCTCTTGGTGGTGGATACCTGTGTGCCCTTGCGGCTAGGATACATATGTATCCACCAAAAAATGTACTGAGACTGAAACCCTGAGAAGGGTTGTAAATTTGATCATATAGATCTGTAGACAAAAACAAAACTCACAAAGAAGATCTCACAATTTACTCAGCAATTGAAGAATGAAACAGTGCAAAAGGCTTGCAGCTGTGAATGCTTTCATTAATCAAAAAAAGTAATTCAGATAATAATTACAATGATGTAAAATGGCTTTAATAGCCACAAGCAATTCGAATCCACATGAGGAAGTTCGAATTGATGACTCTACTTGACTGTAGGTAACCAAGACTTGTCTAAATCACAATTGGAGTTCTAAAACACAACTAACTGTTACATTTAGTATTAAATAATGGTTAAGTGACTGTGGTAGGTGAGAAAAGCACCCCACATGTGTGCAATTAATTAAACCATTATTTAACTGAATGTAACTGACTCCTAACTTGTCTTGACTAGTCATCAACTGAAGTTAAGGACCCAGTAGTTAACTGTCCTTGTCTAAATCATAACTGGAGTTCTAAAACACAACCAACTGTTACATTTAGTATTAAATAATGGTTAACTGACTATGGTAGGTGAGAAAAACGCCCCACATGTGTGCAATTAATTAAACCATTATTTAACTGAATGTAGAGAGCTAGAACTAAATGTAACTGACTCCTAACTTGGCTTGACTAGTCATCAACTGAAGTTAACTGACCGTGGTTGGTTTCGACACTCCCAGTTGCTTCCTAAATTGTAGGGATTGATCTAGGAGACTCCTAAACTTATGCAATCAAGTGCAATAAGTGGCAGTGAGCCTCAATTAGTGTTCCCCACACTTTGGTAACTGAAACATGTGCCCCAATTTGGTCAAGTTTAACCAATGGTGCTAATGACTATAAATAGACTGGATGGACTCCTGATTTAGACATGACTCCTAATTTAGACATATGACCAAATTTGTACAAGGGAGGATTAATAATCCTAACAAGGGTGTCATATCAACTGAAATAAAAGCTCTAAGTGACCTCGAAACCCATGAAGGCACTCTCTGCAAAGAAAATTGTGTGAAGTGTTGTATAGTACTACTGAGAATTTGGAAAATAACAATAATGGAACTAAAAGAGAACCAATTGAAACAAAAATTAATACTACTGCAAAGTAAAACTGAACAAAAAAAAAAAAGAAACCAACGCTGATCTTGGACTACATAGTGTATGAAGATGCCATGTTGAAGATGGCTTGTTGGAGAATGCCAAATGAGCTTCCGCAATATGTTATTGAATATAATCCAAGGAGAGTTGTATTGAAGACAAGAGGAAGGGAAATGCTGAGCACTTAGAGAACCAAAACTGTTGGTGCTGAAAACTGATAACAACTACTGAAAATAAAAAAAGTGTTACTGTTGAAGACTATGCACTTGAATGGAAAACTGAAAAGAGAAGTGTATACAAAAGGGAGGCCCGTGACTTTCTTGTGTAGCTCCAAATGGAAAAGTCAGATATCTATGTTAGATTCATTCCATGAATCCTTTAATATCTAGAGAGAGCTCCATGTAGTTTCATCAAGAAAGAGAGAGAGAGATCCATGCAACCTTTAGCATGCACAATCGTAACATTCAATACTAGTCATAACACCATTCTCAATGAACTTCAATACAGCATGCTCACACTCCTTCAACGAAATACATATCCACGCATAGGATACAATACAACAATTTCATCAATGCATTAGTCACACACAGTTGAAGGGATCTTGACATAAAGGTCAGATGCTTCACAAAGTCTTCACGGTATTAGGGTTTTCAGTAAAGGGAGTCTTCAATTCTCATTCACAAAACAGTGAACAATGTCGGTGCTTGATTTTGGCAATGATCGGAAGTAGGAGGCCACATTGAGTAGGAATAGGGGCAAGGATTGGAAATAGAACTAGAGGGGGTGAGAATCTTGAGGCTGAGCAGGTTGGAGACCGTGTGGAATAATCTTTCCTTAATGTGTAGAATTTCTCTCCTTTTTCATTGATGTAGAAGATGAGATGCATTGCTACTGGTGTGGGGTCTTCGAAATCCCTCAAAATTATGTGTTTGTGTGGCTCATGGGATCCAACGAAAAAAACATTTGTGTTGTTGTGTCTTAATGGTAGAATCAGCTCATGAATGGTGGAGGTGCATGTGACAAAGGGAAAATGGTGGAACGGATTTAGAGGATGGAAACGCATGCATCTAGCAGTGATGAATTTTGTGGTAGGTAGGGAAGCTATGAATGGAGCGGTAGGTACAGTAGCTATCAAAGGATCTAATGTGTTAATGGGGATCAAACAAAACAAGCTATGAGCTCTACCTTTTCAAACCAAAATAAAAAATAAAAAAAATTAAAATCTAGGTCTCAGAGCGAACTGCTCTGATACCAATTGATCTTCCATTCACGACGATATCTCATAGCAAATATTGGAGGTGGGGCTAGGAGATCCTCACCTTTTAAGGGAGAAACTAGAATACACACCCAGACCTAAAACCGAATGAGAGACATAAGAATGCCACCAAGAAAGTTGAATGCTTCATTAGGAGATTAGATGCCTTTTTATAAAATTACAAAGGGACCTCATGGATGAGGGCAAAGACTGCACAATAAATGTTGCTCATTATGAATAATATATATAAATACATTAAATCGAGTACACTGAAACTAATACCAAAATGGGGAGTGTGGGCCTCCCATACAAACCAGCTTTTGATCCAACTTATAGCGGCATGGGTTTTTTTTCTTAGGATCTTGATACATATAACTGGTCAATTGTTTGAGTTTCTAAACTGGAGACTCCTCCCCCATTTGAAGGATTGTGATTGGTTGGGGATTCCCTTTAATGTATAACATTTTCTAAATATAGTTTCTAGCTTACTGAATGTTTTCCTGGGTTGAATCACCCAGTGTTTTGTTTCCCTGATGGGGAGGCTAAAGTTCTTCTCCGGGTTGAATCATCCCAGTCCTGGCGAAGTTCATGGGTAATAATTTGAGTTAAGAATGATTTTTTGACACTTGATGTTTCTCTGTGTAAGATTCATCAGTGTGGAAATCCTTTTTTTACTTATGTATGAGATGAATGTGTTCAGATCTTGTCAAATATTTCAAGTAGGGTTTATTGTGGTTAAATGTTCTTGTATTTTTACATAGGAATATGCTTGGGTTTTTCCACTGCTCTTAATTTCAAGAAGACCAGAAGTCTGGTTTTAGAAGTCTAAATGTGGGTAAGTCGAAGTTAAAATCTTCAAATATGTTAAGACTTTTGCTATTTGTGATCCGCACAGTGGAAAATGGAAAGCAGAAATTTAAAGTTAAAGTCTTAAAAATGCAATACTTCCGCGATCTGCGATTTGCACAGGGGAAAGTGAAAAGCGGAAAGGTCAAGTAAAGTATTAAAGAATGTTAATACTTTCACGATATGCGATCCACAAAGTGGAAAGGTTAAGTAAAGTCTTAAAGAATTTTAATACTTCCATGATCTGTAATCCATACAATGGAAAGAGGAAAGCAAAAAGGTTAGTAAATTCTTAAATAATTTTAAGACTTTCATAATCCACACAATGGAAAGCGGAAAGAGGAAAAGTTAACTAAAATATTAAAATATGTTAAGACTTCGGTGATCCACGATCCGCGCGACGGAAAGCAAAAAGTGGAAAATTTAAGGAATGTCTTAAAGAAGGTTAATACTTATGCGATCCACTATCCTCATAGTGAAAAACATAAAATGAAAAGTTAAAGTTAAAGTATTAAAGATGTTAATACTTTTTCGTTCCATGATCCGCATAGCGGAAAGTGGAGGGAAAAGTTTAAAGTCTTAAAACTATTCAGACTTCCGCGATCCGTGATCCACACAGTGGAAAGTGAAAGGCGGAAGATAAAATTTAAAGTTAATATGTTGTGTTTGATTTCTAAGTTCCGGAGCATAAGGGGAAAGGTGGAAGTCGAAAGTGCATAAAAGTCAAGGTTGTTTTATATTTTCCCAATTTCAGAGTTTCGTAGTGGAAGGGGGAAGGAGGAAGTCAAAAGTGCAGAAAAAGTTAAGGTTTGTTATTGTTTTTCCTGATTTTTGAGTTTCACAATGAAAGGAAAAAGGAAAAAGTTAGAAGTGCAGAAACAATTAAGGTTGGATATTGTTTTTCCCAATTTCTAAGTTTCGCAGTGGAAGGTGGAAGGAAAAACTGCAGAAAAGGTTAATGTTGTTTTTTTTTTTCCTCATTTCTGCTGTGGAAGGAGGAAGGTGGAAGTCAGAAGGAGAAATTGGATAAAGTATTTCCATCGTCCATTCTGTTTTTGATTTCTGATTTTTGAGGTCGGAAAGGAAAAAGCAAAAGTGCAGAAAGTGGAAGGAGGGAGGCAAAGTGTGGAAAGGACAGGTCCATTGCAGAAGTGATCATTTTCATCGTAGAATGGATATGTCAAGGGTGGAAATGACCTCCCTAGTTTTAGAAGTGGATTTAAATGCGGAAGGCTGAATTTCCTTGTAGCAATTAATGTTGCTTATTTTTTTTTAAGCTTAACGTTGAATACTTATGAAGGATATATCCAAAATGCTTGTGAAAGAATTATATTTGAATTTTTTTATGCATATTTTCATGTTATATGGGTATGTTTCAATTCTTTCCCTAACATGAGCTGATCCACTGAGATATCCCAAGTAACCAGTGTTCTACACTTCCGACCATAGAGTACCTCGAAGGGACTCATCTTGGCAGAGGTATGGTATTCATTGTTATACAAAAATTCTGTGAGGTGCAGATAATCCTCCGACTTGGTGGGATTGTTCATAAGACACATTCTAAGCATGTCTTCCAAAATATGGTTTACATGTTATGTCTGCCCATCCATCTGCGGGTGGTAAGCGGTACTAAAGTTTAAGTGTATCTCTAAACCGAAGAATAAATATCTTCAAAATTTTCTGGTAAACTTCGTGTCTCGATCCGAGATAATTTCCTTGGGTATCCCATGCAATCTGAATATTTCCTTTAAGAATATATCCACAATGTGAACTTCGTTGTAGGTTGACTTAACTATGATAAAGTGTGCCACTTTTGATAACTTGTCAACCACTACAAAGATGAAATCATTTTTATTCTTCATCTTGGGATACTTGTAATATAATCCAGACTAATGACCTCCCACTTCCATTCTGGAATGGGTAATAGTTCATGTTATCTCTAAGGTTGTTTGATTTTTTATCTTAGGGTTTTTTATTATGATGACTTTTTATTTTTAATTTTTGGCTTGTTTTACACCTTATTTTTTGATTGAATGCTATTATTTTTTACATTTTTCTTATTAATCTTTTGAATCCTCAAAATCATCACTCATTTAAAGCCATGAACCTATGTTATGTGCAAGAGGATTTATATTATGAATTGGATTGTTAAAACTGGTAGCATTTCTCAAACTGGCAGCATTTTACAAACTAGCAGCATTCCTTCAAAGAGTATTTCATTAAATTTGTTATTCATAAGTATTGATGGGTATAAAAAATGTGACAATGAAACTATGGTATATATAACATATTCATTTTTGACAGACTCGGTACTTGATATAAATACTCCTTAAAAGCAGTCTTGTTTAGGAAATGATGAGTTTCATTGTGTCGTTCATTGGCTTTTACAACTATTTTGTAAATGGAATCAAGGCACTTCATGTAATAAGTACTGGTACTAACAATGGCAAGGTTGACAGATTGAATATGATAATTTATTTTCCCTAAAATTTGTCATGTTATTGTGCCCGAATGCTCTTTTGAACTTGGTAAAGATCATTTATAGATCCGTTTCTATACTGTGAATATTTATTGTTCAGGATCCCAAAAATTTGGATGTTTAAAACAATGAAAAATTGTGTACAGTAGTTCTGAAATAGCAGGGGTCTTTTTTAATCCTGTATTCTCGTGCTTGAAGAGGGCAAAGTTTACATTGTATAGTTTTTTTTTCATTTGAATGTAAACTGCTACAGCATAAATTCTCTTTGGAAGTGTATAGTGTGAAGGGGTTGCAAAAATGTCAAAGATAACAGAGGAAGAGGATTCAGAAATTGTGGTAAGAAGAAAACCAGGAGGCCTGATTTGCAGATTGGAGCCCAATAACATAGAATTGATAATGAAGTTTCCAAGATCATCCCAATTGATGAAGAATGTTGGATGGTTTTCCTTCTGTGAGAAATTACAGGGTTATCATTCACAGGTAACTATCGCTTTTATTAAAAATTATAAATATGAAATGGTTCATCTCAAAAACTTAATAGTCAGGGTAAATAAAGAGTCTATTGCTGAAGAAATAGATGTTCCGGCACAGGGAGAAAGATGGTTTAAGCAACAGGACTTTCAAGGAGATTACAGTGATTTTTTAATGCCAGGTTTTGAAAAATTAGATTGGAAAAATGGTATCCATGTAAGCAAAATAAAACCTAGCTAGAAAATTCCTTTAGAAATGGTGCAAAACTATATTACATATGATGGTCGATTTGACAGGGTTCCTAAATGCCATTTAAGGTTGCTAATGCACCTTAGTGGAAGCTTACAGCTCAATCTCCCATTCTACCTATTGAAAAGCCTTCAAAAGATGATTTCATGGGTTCAAGGCCATCCAAAGCATACTGCTCATTCAGTCTACCATCAGGGTTTAATCAAACTATTGATTCTATCACAATTGCACAGGGAAGGACGAACCTAGGAAACTCTACTGACAGAGCTATGGTTTGAAGAAAATACTAAAGAGAAAGGAAAAAGGATTATGGAATATTCGGACCAGCAAACAACAAATAAAAAAAACAAATTGAAGCTGTTGTAGAGGAAGGTAAGGGTTTTACAGAGAAACCAATTCAGAAAGGTTTGTGTCCTGAAACTTCATTCACAGATGAAAACCCTAAAAATTTAAGTGTTATGCTAAAAAATATAACTTCAAAAAATGAATCTCATAATCAACTGTTGAAGTCAGAAAGCAGGGATGTAAAGCCTAGGACTAGGTTAAGAAGAAAGTTGCAGACAGAGATGAAATCAGCACATGAATACTGTGAGGAAATTGTGATGATAGATGATGCTCTCAGTGAAGAAACTGTACATACATCTAAAGGTCAGTATTGTTCAGATAATGAGAAGTTCATTGATGTTCAAGGAGTTGCAGGGTCTATACCATAAGTCTTTTGCACAAACAAACAAGTTGATTAAGAGGATTGCTCAGCATCAAGAATTCTACAGGAAGATGAGGTCCATATGAAAGAAGAAGACCTTGAAATATCTCCAGAATTAAACCAAGTCAAGAATTCTTTGTAGACATACAAGGAGCAAACTAGGTTTTTACAAAAAATTAATGAAAAGTTGATCATAGCCAATAAAAGACTTTGAGAAGATCTAGAGGATAAGGAGGAAGATTATCAAAAATTGTTGTTAATATATAAAGATATTCTAAAGGAAAAAAGAACCATCCAGAAGCATCTCGAACTCATCAAGGCTCAGAGTAAGGAGGATAATAAAGATGCTGAGTTTGCTAGGTTGCAAAAGTGGTCCTAGGTTTTAAGTGATTTAACTATATTGGCAGAGGCTTCTAAAAGTCTTTAGATTTAGAGTTGTAGTTTTCTTTTGAAATCAATTTGGTTTGTTGACAGATGTCTCTTTTATTTTACACTTGTACTTAAAAACTGTTTAAAGAGGATTGACTTCTCTATTTTTGAAAGGGCTCGATCCATAGAAGTAGGATCTTATAGTTATCTTAGAGAAGCATATATTTTGTATATAAGAATAGTCACTAGATGAGAAAGGGGGTGGCAATTGGAGTGATGGAGATCCAGTTTTGATAACATTTTGTATGACATGAAATACTCTACTTCTTCAATACAGGTTCTGCTTTGATATGAGTATGATTATGATTTGACTGTGTATCTTATGAATTGTGTTTCTTATGATTTATCCTGTATATGGTCAATTGAATCCCATTACATGATTCTTATGGTGAAATACAGTTATCGTTTAAATTTTTAAAAACAGAGTCAGTCTCATTTCGTAAATTCATGATCGCAGTTCCTTTGATATTGGATTTTGTATCTTGTTTTATGTTATACAGTTCTTTAATGATTATGTGATTTTCCTATAGCTTTGATTACATACGAGCCCATTTTTTATCTTGACTTCATTGAATTATATTTTTGAAAAATATTTATTTAAGCTTGAATCCCTATAGTCTAGGTTCAACTTTAAGGATAACATCTTCTGGCGCCGTTGCTGGGGGTGGAGAAATGAAAGGACATCTTCCCTGGGTAATCGACATGCTTATGAAACTGATTTTGCAAGGTGAGCAAAATCAGTCAGACCTGTTATAGACTACATTTAGTCACCTATAAAAAGTTACAGTGGCTTCAAAAGGGATAGGAACTCGAGGAAATCCCTCATCCCCTTTAAATCCAGGATTATCGGATCTTGAGCAGTTACTAAAGGAGGCTAGGAGAAATTTAATTTCCACTTCATTAGAAAAATTCAAACAGCCTGTGGCCTTGGAGATCCCTAAATCTTCATCTATCCCAGTTCCTTCTTTTGACCCACATTCAGAAAAAGGAAGAGAAGAGTTAGGCCTGTTATTTACCCCTTCCCAAATTGACAATTTCCGTGTCTTTACAAATACTTTGTTGTCAAAGAAGGTTAAACTTGAAGCATTTCAAACAGGAGCTTCCTCTTTATTTTCAACCCATATTCCTTTGGTTAAGACCATCCCAGTGAATCAGTCAAATCCTGGTAATTTGTCTCCCTCATCACAACATTCAAGCAGCCTTCAGTCTAATACAAATTTAAACATTTCCAATCATAGAATGGATCAACCTCAAAATCAAATGGCTTCTATGGTAGCAGCAAGATACGCCCCACTAGTTTTACCCTAGCCTCTCAATGCTCTCCCAGCAGGAGATTATCAAAAATACCTTCCAAGATTTAATGGCCAAGGAGATGCTACTATAGAGGAACATTGGAATACATTCTGTAGTTATGCTGACAATCACAATTTTCAACATGAGGATGTTTGGATGAGGGTTTTTGTTCAAAGTTTAGATGGTGAGGTGAGAAAGTGGTTTAGAGAATTACCACCAAAATCTATAGATGGCATAGATTCTCTAGAAGAAGCATTTATGAGACGATGGGGGGACACTAAAGATTATTTGTATTACATGACAGAGTTTGGATCATTAAAGAGAAAAAAGGAAGAAGTTGTGGGAGATTTTTCCAAAAGATTCAATAAAATGTAGAGTACTAGGATTCCAGCTGAAATAAAACCCACCGAGACATCAGCAAAGTTAACTTATGCAAACTCATTTGACCATGAGTTTTCTTTGCTATTAAGAGAAAGAAAATCTATGTCACTTCAAAATATGCAAAATGTAGCATTAGAAGTAGAGTCAAATATTTTAGCCTCAAATAAACTCAAAGAGGAAACAAAACATCAAATTATAGACAAAAAGGGTAAAAAAGAAATCATTACATCTAGCCATACAGGAAGATCATCAGACAGTAAAATGGATGAAATGAATAAAATCATAAAAAATTTGTCTGCTAAGATTGATAGGTTGGAAATGGGAAATAGAAATTAGAACAAACCTATACCAGAAGGTGAAAGAAATCAAAATCAATTTAGAAGACCTTTTGCTCCTAGGTTTTTGCAAAGAGAAAGACAAAATAATGATATTTAGAGAGACATGCGAGAAAATGAAGAACAAAGGATTCAACCTCCTTTTCAAAATAATAATGTCAGAGATGATGAATCATATGAGATAGATGAAAGGGAGTTAGATGATTTGGAAGAACATGAACATAATATTAGTCAGTTTGATGATGATTCTTCTTCTCATTTTCTGACTAGATCTGATTATCAGTATGCTATAGAATTAGATCATTATGAAGAAGATTATTATCAAATGTCTATGCCTGAAGTTTGTTAGGAAATACCACAAAGATCATATGGTCTAAGATCAGGGGTAAAACATGCAGCACAAGCTAAAAAATTGGTGAAAGCTCATCCTATTAAAAAAATATGTCTTCAAATCATAAACAAATTGTAAAAGAAAGAAAAGATGAAATTGTAAATATTGAGGAGGTAAATAAAGCTGTAAATGGTTTCAATTTGGAGCATGAGCTTAATAAAGTGAAAATCCTTGTGCCTTTAACAAAGACTAAGAGTAAATTTTACAGGGAAGAAACTTTTAAAACTTTTAAAAATGCAGTGAATTCTACTCCTATCCCATCTGATGAGATCAATTTGCAAGATGAAAAACCTACTATTATTGTGGGGTCAAAAACTTTTGATCGACCTGATGATAATTAAGAATATCCTCCAACATTTTATGTAACCTTTTTAGTACATGATCAGCTATTACATAATTGTTTGCTAGATTCAGGAGCTTCACATAACCTCATGCCAAAAGAAGTCATGGAAGCTTTAGGACTGAGTGTTATGAAACCATACCATGATTTGTATGCATTTGATTCTAGGGCAGTGAAGTGTATTGGGGTAATCAAGGATCTGGTGGTGAATTTAACTCAGGTACCTATGAAGAGTGTATTGATGGATATAGTTGTAGCAGATATTTCTCCTAAATTTGGTATGTTATTGTCTAGATCTTGGGCAAAGAAAGTGGGAGGAACTTTGCAAATGGAACTTTCATGTGCTACAATTCCAATATTTGGAGGAGAATTCAGAAGGTTTTACAGAGAAGTATAGATGGCATATTTGGTAAGTGATAGTAGGCACCCTAATAATCATCCGATCTATTCAATTGATGAAAATCTTGGTTCTTGTATGTTGCAATTAAATAATGAAATTGAAGGGGTTTTACAAGTACAGAAAGATATTCCAGTGCAGGTAAAGAAAGAGGAACCAAATGGGTTATGGTAGATGTATTTTGATGGTGCATCAAGTAAGGAGGGGGCAGGAGCAGGAGTATTATTGTTTTCAGCTGGAGGTGAGGTTATTTACCTTATGTACAAATTGGAATTTAAAACAACAAATAATACTGTTGAATATGAGGCTTTGATTCTTGGATTAAGAGCAGCAAAAGACTTGGGTATTAAAGAACTTGTTGTATTTGGCGACTCCGAATTAGTAATTCAGCAAGTAAAAAATGTTTACCAGGTAAAGCAATATTTATTGAAAGTTTATAGGAATGAGGTTTGGGATTTAATGGAAAATTTATTTATAGCTTTCAATATGACTTTTGTCCCAAGAGAATACAATGAGACAGTTGATTCCCTAGCCTTAGCAGTAGCCTATTTCAAAGTTCCAAAGGTGACTCATTTGAAATACCCAATTGATGTAAGGTACAGACCCTATGTACTAGATAATATCAAACATTGGAAAGTTTTTAATGATTATCAGGAAATAAAAGAATTTCTGGAGTTAGTAGGTGAATTTTCAGATGATACACTTGATCATGAATAGGATTTAGAATGGATAGAAAATGAACCTTGCAGAAATAATACAATTGCTGATCACAAAATTGTTGAGTTAAAAGGGAATTTCATTCCTAAGGGACTTGTTCCGTTAGAAAGGTTGTTTTCAAAAGATGATACACTAATAAAACCCACTCTGTAGACTACTGAGGAGAATATTATAGAGTATAATATTGGTTCTGAAAATCAGCCTAAGATGATAAAATTGTCAAAATTACTGTCAGAAGAAGAAAGGAGAAAATATGTTGGTTTGCTGAAAAAATTTATGGAAATTTTTGCTTGGCCATATCATGATTTAAAAACATATGATACTAGCATAATTTAGTACAAAATTCCTCTAAAAACAAATACTAATCCTTTCAAACAGAAGTTTATAAGGCTTAACCCAGCATTGCTGCCAATAATTGAAAAAGAGGTAAAAAAATTACTAGATGCAAAAATTATTGTACCTCTAAGATATTCATCATGGGTTGTGAATTTGGTGCCTGTACATAAGAAGAATGGAGAGATAAGACTTTGTGTAGACTTGTGCAACTTGAATAGATCTTGTCTGAAAGATAACTATTCATTACCAAAAATAGATCATATTTTGCAGAGGATTGTAGGATCTCACAAAATTTCAATGATTGATGGATTTTTTGGTTATAACCAGATTGCAGTACAACCGGAAGACCGAGAAAAAATAGCATTTACAATTCCATGGGGGACCTTTATGTATGATAAAATTCCCTTTGGGCTTATGAATGCAGGTGCCACTTTTCAGAGGACTATGGATATAGCTTTTGTGGGTGAAAATGAAAAATTTGTAGTGATATACCAAGATGATATCACAGTCTTTTCCAAGTCTAATGAAGATCATTTAAAACATTCGAGACAATTTTTTATTAAATGCAGAAAGTTTGGTTTATCATTAAACCCAAAAAAATCTCACTTTGCTCTGACAGAAGGTAAATTGTTAGGGAATATTGTTTCTGCTGAAGGAATAAAGATAGATCTAGAGAGAGTCAAGGCCATCTTAAAGATCGGTATTCCTATAAATAAAAAAGAAATTAAATCTTTCATTGGAAAAATCAACTTTTTAAGATGGTTCATTCCTAATTTTGCAGAAATTATCAAGCATATCACTGACATGCTTAAGAAGGATAGGGAGGTTAAATGGTCAAACCAGGCTAAACAATCATTTGAAGCCATAAAGCAGGAATTAATAGAATCCCCGGTATTGATAGCTCCTGATTATACAAAAGATTTTGCAATTTTCTCATTTGCATCAGAAGACACTATAGTTGTTGTATTATTACAAAAGAACTCAGATGTTTTGGAACAACCAATTTCATTTTTCAGTAAAACATTAAGAGACTCGTAGCTGAAATATAATATAATGGAAAAACAAGCATATGCATTAGTTAAATGTCTTAAATTCTTCAGAATATATGTTTTACATTCTAAGGTTTTGGCATATGTTCCAAGTTCAGCAGTCAAGGAGATTTTAGCACAGCCTCACAGCGAAGGAAAAAGAGGCAGATGGATAGCTAAGGTTATGGAATATGACGTGGATATTAAACCAACAAAATTGGTAAAAGGCCAGGGATTCGCTAAGCTTCTAATGGAATCAAATTGTCAGGTTTTAAATCTTCATGTGATGGTAGAACATTTAGAGCAGGATATGGCAACAGAATACAGTAAGCAGCAGGTTTATAATAGGTATGGTCAGTCTGATTGGTATAAAGATATTGTATATTTCCTTTTGTACTTAGAATTCCCTCTGGAATTGAATAGAAATGAATGCATATCATTAAAACTAAAAGAAATGAAGTATGTTTTAATAGATAAGGTTTTGTACTGGAAGGATCCAGGAGGAATATTGTTAAAATGTTTGGAGAAATTAGAAGTTGATGTTGTTACTTCAGAATTGCACAGTGGATTATGTGGAGGGCACAAGTATTGGAAGGCAACTGCTTTTAAAATCTTAAGAGAAGGATATTATTGGCCTACCCTTTTCTCAGATGTGTATTATCAGGTTAGATCATGTGTGGAGTGTCAAAAGTTTGTATGTAAGCATAAACTTCAGTCCTTATCCTTGAAACCTATTTCAGTGAATGGTCCATTTCAGTAGTGGGTTTTAGACTTCATTGGTGAAATTCATCCTCCTTCTAGTGGAAAGCATAAATGGATTCTAACTGCTACTGATTTTTTTACTAAATGGGTGGAATCAGTTCCTACAAGGAGAGTAATTGAACAAGTCATAATTAATTTCCTTTAGGAAAACATTCTTGGTAGGTTTGGATGCCCTAGGAAATTAGTCACTGATAATGCTCCTTCTTTTAAGTCAAGAAAGATGGTGAACTTTTGTGAATAAAATAATATTAACTTGAAACAGTCCACACCATACTACCCACAAGGAAATGGATTAGCAAAATCCAGTAATAAAAACATTGTAAACAATATCAAGAAAATGCTATTTGAGAATAAAAGGAGTTGGGATACCAAATTAAAATTTGCTCTTTGGGATGATAGAGTAACTATTAAGAAGTCAATTGGGACATCCCCTTTCCAATTGGTATATGAAGTTGATGTTGTTTTCCATGTTCAATTAGTAACTCCAGTCAGTAAGTTTTTGCAGGAAATAAAAGAAGAACCGGATGATATAAGAAGAAGAATGTTTTAGATAATTCAATTGCAGCAGGAGAGAGAAGCTATCGAAAATACAGCTGAGAAGCATAAAAGAAGAATGAAGGAAATCTTTAATAAGAAAGTTAAAAAAGATATGTTTGCAGTGGGTGATCTTGTTCTCAGATGGGATGCACGAAAGGAAAAAAAGGTAAGCATGGGAAGTTCGATAATTTATGGATAGGGCCTTTTTCAGTGATCAAGATCCTGGGAAACAACACTTTTGTTTTGCAAAATTTGAATGGTGAGGAGATTGCAGGTCCAGTCAATGGACGATTTTTAAAGCATTTTTATACATATTGAGGGATAAAGGGTCAGTGTACATATCCATTGTATATATCATTTTGCTTTGAATGAGACTCCAGCCCAATAAGACAGAAATGACTTTAGCAGATTTCTGAAGGCACAAGACAACATGTTCTCAAAGTTTCATAGGGAAAACATTTTCCCCAGATAGAGCCAAATGTTATCTCTAAGGTTGTTTGATTTTTTATCTTAGGGTTTTTTATTATGATGACTTTTTATTTTTAATTTTTGCCTTGTTTTACACCTTATTTTTTAATTGAATGCTATTAGTTTTTACATTTTTCTTATTAATCTTTTGAAACCTCAAAAGCATCACTCATTTAAAGCCATGAACCTATGTTATGTGCAAGAGGTTTTATATTATGAATTGGACTGTTAAAACTGCCAACATTTCTCAAACTGGCAGCATTTTACAAACTGGCAACATTCCTTCAAAGAGTATTTCATTAAAGTTGTTATTCATAAGTATCACTGGGTATAAAAAATGTGACAATGAAAATATGGTATATATAACATATTCATATTTGACAGACTCGGTACTTGATATAAATACTCCTTAAAATCAGTCATGTTTAGGAAATAATGAGTTTCATCGTGTTGTTCATTGTGTTCTACAGCTATTTTGTATATGGAATCAAGGCACTTCATGTAATGAGTACTGGTACTAACAATGGCAAGGTTGACAGATTGAATATGATAATTTATTTTCCCTAAAATTTGTCATGTTATTGTGCCCGAATGCTCTTTCAAACTTGGTAAAGATCATTTAGAGAACCGTTTCTATACTGTGAACATTTATTGTTTAGGATCCCAAAATTTGGATGGCTAAAATAATGAAAAATTGTGTACAGTAGTTCTGAAATAGAAGGGGTCTATTTTAATCCTGTATTCTTGTGATTGAAGAGGGAAAAGTTTACATTGTATAGTTATTTTTTTCATTTGAATGTAAACTGCTGCAGCATAAATTCTCTTTGGAAGTGTATAGTGTGAAGGGGTTGCAGAAATGTCAAAGATAACAGAGGAAGAGGATTCAGAAATTGTGGTAAGAAGAAAACCAGAAGGCCTGATTTGTAGATTGGAGCCCAATAAAACAGAATGGATAATGAAGTTTCCAAGATCAGCCCAATTGATGAAGAATGATGGATGGTCTGCCTTCTGTGAGAAATTACAAGGTTATCATTCACAGGTAACTATGGATTTTATTAAAAATTATAAAGATGAAATGGTTCAACTCAAAAGCTTAATAGTCAGGGTAAATGAAGAGTCTATTGCTGAAGCAATAGATGTTTCGGCACAGGCAGAAAAATGGTTTAAGAAACATGACTTTCAAGGATATTACAGTGAGTTTTTAATGCCAGGTTTTGAAAAATTAGATTGGAAAAATGGTATCCATGTGAGCAAAATAAAACCTAGCTGGAAAATTCCTTTAGAAATGGTGCAAAACTATAGTACATATGATGGTCGGTATGACAGGGTTCTTAAATGCCATTTAAGGTTGCTGATGCACCTTAGTGGAAGCTTATAGCTCAATATCCCATTCTACTTATTGAAAAGCCTTCAAAAGATGATTTCATGGGTTTAGGGCCATCTAGAGCATACTGCTTGTTCAGTCTACCGTCAGGGTTTAATCAAACAATTGATTCTCTCACAATTGCACAGGGAAGGATGAACCTAGGAAACTCTACTGACAGAGCTAGGGTTCAAAGAAAATAGTAAAGAGAAAGGAAAAAGGATTATGGAAGATTCGGACCAGGAAACAACAAATCACAAAAAACAAATTGAAACTGCTATAGAGGAAGGTAAGGGTTTTACAGAGAAACCAATTTAGAAAGGTTTGTGTCTTGAAACTTCATTCACAAATGAAAACCCAGAGAAGTTAAGTGTTATGCTAAAAAATATAACTTCAAAAAATGAAACTTATAATCAGCTGTTGAAGTCAGAAAGCAGGGATGTAAAGCCTAGGACCAGGTTAAGAAGAAAGTTGCAGACAGAGATGAAATCAGCACATGAAGACTATGAGGAAATCGTGATGATAGATGATGCTCTCAGTGAAGAAACTATAGATACATCTAAAATTCATTATTGTTCAGATAATGAGCAGTTCATTGATGTTCAAGGAGTTGCAAGGTCTATACCAGAAGTATTTTGCACAAACAAACAAGTTGATTCAGAGGATTGCTCAGCATCAAGAATTCTACAGGAAGATGAGGTCCATATGAAAGAAGAAGACCTTGAAGTATGTCCAGAATTAAACCAATTCAAGAAATATTTGCAGACATACAAGGATCAAACTAGGTTTTTACAAAACATTAATGAAAAGTTGATGATAGCCAATAAAAGTCTTCGAGAAGATCTAGAGGATAAGGAGGCAGATTATCAAAAATTGTTGTCAATATCGAAAGATATTCTAAAGGAAAAAAGAACCATCCAGAAGCAGCTCAAACTCATCAAAGCTCAGAGTAAGGAGAAGAACAAAGATGTTGAGTTTTCTAGGTTGCAAAAGTGGTCCTAGGTTTTAAGTGATTTAACTATATTGGCAGAGGCTTCTAAAAGTCTTTAGATTTAGAGTTGTAGTTTTCTTTTGAAAGCAATTTGGTTTGTTGAAAGATGTTTCTTTTATTTTACACTTGTACTTAAAATTGTTTAAAGGGGATTGACTTCTCTATTTTTGAAAGGGCTCGATCCATAGAAGTAGGATCTTGTAGTTATCTTAGAGAAGAAGATATTTTGTATATAAGAATAGTCACTAGATGAGAAAGGGGGTGGCAATTGGAGTGATGGAGATCCAGTTTTGAAAACATTTTGTATGACATGAAATACTCTACATCTTCAATACAGGTTTTGCTTTGATATGAGTATGATTATGATTTGACTGTGTATCTTATGAATTGTGTTTCTTATGATTTATCCTATATATGGTCAATTGAATCCCATTACATGATTCTTATGGTGAAATAAAGTTATCTTTTAAATTTTTAAAAACAGAGTAAGTCTCAATTCATAAATTCATGATCGTCGTTCCTTTGATATTGGATTTTGTATCTTTTTTTATGTTATACATTTATTTAATGATTGTGTGATTTTCCTATAGCTTTGATTACATACCAACCTAGTTTTTATCTTGACTTCATTCAATTATATTTTAAAAAAAAATTTATTTAAGCTTGAACGCCTGTAGTCTAGGTTCAACTTTAGGGATAATAGTTCCATAAATCCCAAAGGATGTTGGTGCTCAACATTGACTAGCTGACATACTTGACATTTTGTGATAAATAATGCCAGAAAAAATGTTTATTTACTGCTGGTGTCATATTTTGATATCCTAAATGACCTAAGTAGAGATTCCTATGGAACTCCATTAGGATGATGGACTTGATGTCCCCTCCTTTCGGAAAATGCAATCTCTCTTTGGACCACAATAGTCTGGTCTCATATACCTTATACTCTCTTTTTTTTTGTTGAAGCAACCAGTCCTCTTGAATCTTTTTGAGCATTTCAACATAGAAATAGTCAACTCCAATTGTCCTTCTGATCCTATCATGCAAGTCTGAGTTGTTTTGGCTTAAGGTTACCTCATATAACATATGATCTCATCGACTTAAAGAATTGCCAATTTTATTCTCCTTTCCCTTTATATGCTTTAATTCGAAATGGTACTCGCTAAGGAATGCCAACCATCTAGCATGCCTAGCATTTAGATTTGGTTGTTCGAACAAATATTTCAGACTCTTGTTGTCTTTCTTCAGAAGAAACTTCTTTCCCATGAGTTTTTGCCTCCACATCTTTAAGGTATGGATAATGGCATCTAGCTCAAGATCCTAGGTGGGATAATTTTGTTCCTGTTCCTTTAATTTTTGTGACTCATAACAGATCATGCAATCATTCTGCATGAGGACTCCTCCAATTCCTTCCTTGTTTGCATCTTTGCAAACAACAAAATCACCATTAGGATCCACAATTCGTAGTTTTGGTGTAGTAGTCAAAAGATGCTTAAGCTTCTGAAAACTTTCCTCACACTTGGTTGTCCATAAAATCTTTCTTTCCTTCTTTTGTAAGGCAATCATGGGATAAGAAATCCTCGAAAATTTCTCGATGAACTTTCGATATTAACCCACTAATCCAAAAAATCACCTAATTTCTCTAACAAAGGTAGGGGTATGCTAATCCTCTATGGCTTTAATCTTTTCGGGGTCGACGACTATCCCCTTCTTGGAGAAAATGTGACCTAGGTACACTATCTGTGGTTTGTAAAAATCACATTTACTAAACTTAGCGTAAAGTTGGTGATTCTATAACAAGCGTAGTACTATGAGGAGATGCTCCTCATGTTCCTCTTTACTCTTCAAGTAAACTAGGATATCATCTATAAATACCAATTCAAACTTATCAAGGTGTTTGTAATATCCTGAATTTTGACCTAACACTAATAGGAATAAGTCCCATTGCATGTGATGTTGCTTTGACGCTTATATTTTGTATATTGGGCATAAGACCAAACTTCATATGAGTATGATGATTTCTTTTAGATATATTGGGCATAATCTAATGCATATATTTTGTTTAGCATGTATGCGATTGTATGTGTTGGGCATGGAACCTGAAGCACATGATTGATGAGATTTTGTGTTGAATACGAGATCTAGAGAACATGATTTATTTGATGTTTGTGTTGAGCGTGAGATCTGGAGCAGATGAATGAATTGATGTTTGTTTTGAGCACGATATCTGGATCACATGAATGATTTGATGTTTGTGTTGAGTGTGAGCTCTAAAGCACATGAGTATTTTATGTTTGTTTCGAGCATTAGCTTTGGAGAACATGAGTTATGAAATTTTTTTGTTGAGCATAAATATCTGAAGCACATGAAAGATAAGAATTGGAAGTGGTGGGAATAATCCCTGGAGCATTCCAAATTGATGTTGAGCATAAGCTCTGGAACACCAGATCCTTAGAGATTGTATCCCTATGTGTATTATACAAGTACATCCTAGCATTAGTGTTGAGCGAGTGGCTTTGGAAATGCACTAATTATAACTGCTTGTTTTTGGTGTTGAGCATGGGCTCTGAATAATGCTAGGAGTTACTGAAATTTAATTATGTTGATTGAAAATGACTATGATAAAACATCGACCTCATCTTACTTATTTTTAAGTTGATTAAATGAAATTTCAAATTTCTATTTCTCATCAAGAACTGAAGAAATACCACGATATATGACGTAATCCAACATGCAAGGAGGTTTAGGGCTGCCTAACTTAGTTGACCAACCCTACCAGAAGGCCTTAATAAAAGAAATGGTTATAAGACAATGAAAGTACCATGTGATTGGGATCATGCTATATGATACCTAAAGTAAATGTTAACAATAATATATGCACATGTATATAGTTTATATATGTTATGAATAAAAGAGTAAGCATATGTAGTAACAATAGTAACTATAAATAATAAACAAAGAACCTATGTATTATTATTTACTAAATGAATTAATTAAATATTTAAACCTAAAAGAGTCAAAATGGGAACTAGTGAATGAGTTCCTAAGTTAAAGTTAAATAAATATTAATAAATCGAGTAAAAGGTCATTTCAAGAAAATAAATGATTCTTGATCTAACTAAAATTTAACTATCATTTTTCCTCAAAGATTGTCTATAAACACCCAAGCAAAAGAAAAGCATGGGGATCCCATTCTATTCTATGTGATCATTATTTTTCCTAAGAATTTTG
The DNA here is from genome assembly GCA_001517045.1 of Pseudotsuga menziesii. Classification (NCBI taxonomy): domain Eukaryota; kingdom Viridiplantae; phylum Streptophyta; class Pinopsida; order Pinales; family Pinaceae; genus Pseudotsuga; species Pseudotsuga menziesii. Next base: position 395,998 of record LPNX011173756.1, read on the forward strand.
GAGAGCATTTTCCAAAAAATGAAATCAATATGGAACAGAACCTAATATTCTAGATAGTTGAAGCCTTACCTTTAGGATCTCTAGACTACTTGCATGTTGGAACCAACTCGGGGGGATATGGAAATAAACTAGGAACGGTTCCGGGTCATGGTTGGGTGGAATGTGGTAGTTCCCAAGCTATTTGGTTGATAGATATGAGGTTTGAATTGTCTATGTTCTTATTAATTATGTGTGCTTCAGTGTGTAGGGTTATAGCCATTAAATAACTACAAATTGCACGTATGAGTTTTTTACCTTCTTTACAGTTCTTATAGATTTTTTTAAGTAGGGTTTATAATTTGGAATGAAAATATATACATTAAATATATGCTTCAGCTAGGTTTTCATTTTTTTATAAAATCTTAGTTTGAACTATGTCTACATAAAAATATAGGGACATATTTTATGTTATAGGTTGATTTACTCCTTAAACATTAAACTCGGCCATTGTTTTCCTAGATAGGAATTTTATAGCTTAAATCCATTTACTATTGATTCAATTGCCAAACAGAGTATATATTAGACTTAAACCCTATTCATTAAGATAACTAGCTATTGTATATTGTTCAAACATAAATGAAAGGTTAAACCAAGTTTTCATAAAGCTAGGTAAAGTGAACCTTAAAAGCAATTAAAACTAGAATATTATTACAACCTCTGCATCAAAACATTCAAATAAACTATTTATAAATTATAAATATACACACCAAGGAACCAATTAATATAGACTCTATTTAAAAATAACTAATAAACAACTTAACATAATACCAAACAAACATTTACATAAACACTACAATCCATGCTATGAAAACATAAACACTACTAAGTATTATTAAACCACCGGCCATCGAATTCTTTCCATGATTGGTTGTTGGATTTCACATAATTCATTCCAAATATTTTAAGCCATCCCAACCATCAAAACCCATGAAGGTTTGGATGTAGGTAATTACATATATTCATATCAAAAACTAAAACGATAAACATCGAATTAAACTGGCTAATTACATAAACAAAATTATCAGACAGGGTCATTCCCTATGCATCATGCTAGTGGAATCTCATTAATAAAACCATGAAATCATAGTAACAAATCCAAGAAGCATGTTCTTACACCTATGTTCATTAAAATTGAAATGCATCCAGGATCGAATCTTTTGAGATGCCCAAACCAAAACTATCAAACCACAAGTCTAATTCATTAAACAACCTAGGATCAAATCTTATAGGATCTAATAACAAAGAAAAAACACTGTGATTTATACATTAAGGGATTCACCTCTCAGGCTGCCCAAAAGAACTTCAATATAACCAACATTTTAAACAAAACAGGGCTACACTCTTTACATCCATTGCATAGTCACATTATAAAAATATAAATACATAAATACAGGCCGTGTATCCAGGCCAAGGGTAGAGCCAAGCTTCATGCTTACGATTGCAAGGTAAAACCCAGCCACATCAATTAATAAACTCATACATCCATGTTTTTACTACACAGTACCACCATAAGAATACATTGCATAAAATACACATTCAATCTATCCATGGTTCCATTGTAAGCAATGACACTATAAGTAAAGAAACACATCATAAAATTTAAACATAGAGCTTCCATTAAATAAATCCCATTTACATATCCTTGCAAAAACGAAGAATTTATACATAGAACCAAGCCAAAATTTGGACAGTCAAGCTCTTATTTTCCAAAACATTAAGATACGGTAGATCCATGGAGAATAATAAATAGTTGCATCCATTTGTTACATAACAACTATAAAAACCCCAACCAAACAAAGCTGCACAACGATACTTTCCCCCTCCTAGAGTTCGAAACCTCTATCAAGAAAACACATAGTAGTAATGGCATTGTCAATTTTTCAGCTTACCCAAAGATTGGTTGTGGAGGAAACCTATGGCACCCCCTCAAGCCACGATGGAGCCATGCTATGTCACCTGCACCAACCAACGAAAGCACCATCAAGAGTATGCCATGAAATCGTAATCAAACCAAATAATACATTATGCAGAGCAACAAAAATGCTTACCAACGAGAGAATGGGAAGGTTTTTGAGTTTCACATCATGGAACCCAAAAGCATGAGACCACCCAACCTCCACCAGTGAAACACCAAATGAAACAAATGAAAACCCTACCCAGCGCTTGAGGCATTATGCATGTGCTTCCCAAGAAGAATTTAAGTCTCCACCATGTCCACCACTATTAATCAAATCGAAACCCATAAATCTATAGTTTTGTTCACTGTGTTGTTCCATAGTTCAGCACCCACCATCGTTTAAACCTTAAAAATCTCAAATTTCATGCTAATACAAAGTTTCGATGGCGTATGGAGTTTTCCATAATCATAAACCCTTTTTCATATAGTTTGAAAACATATATTACAAGGCCATTAAGGTTTCAACCCTTAGCATTAATGTATATAATAAAGTTTATAAACATGCATAATTTGAATATCATGAACCTCGGCTACATAGGACTTAGGTATAGTTTAGTCCTAGGACTTAGTCCTCTTTTCACCCAGCTATGAACATGAATAGTGTAGTGTAGATGTAGTGTGTATATGTAGGATGTTTTTATTGCCACGATCATAGACAGAGTTCCCTAGCGATTTAACTTGCAAAAGAGAGTAGGAGCATGCATTATCTTATAACAAACTATGTAATCCCCTTAGCAATAGGAATCCTTACCTTTCGAAGTGATCCCTCAAGAGATAAAACCCCGTTGAAATACAAGGGCAAGTCAGCCTCTTATGAACAAAACCATAAATGAATTTAAAGACATATAAAATAAAATGAAAACATAACATAATGTAATCGTCAAAAAATGTCTGCAACTAGTACACATGTAGAGTAACCATACAAACAAGTTCAAGTAATAGAACAACATCACATAAACACATCATCATCGGACAGGAAAACAAATAGAGGAAAAACAACTTACAACACTTAGGTTCAATATACAACCAAGCTTTATTTCGCAAAAATTTTCGACAACGTCCTTGAATTGTAGTATTTTATTATCCTATAATTGTTTTTTTTATTTACGAATTTCAGGGACATTCCAGTATTTACTGAAGATATTGTTCATCATGCACATAAAATTTGATGGTGCATTGGTTTACCCAAAAGGAATTACTACAAAATCATAGTGGTCGTATCGTGTTCGAAAAGTCGTTTTATGTATATCTTCATTGTGGATCCGTACATGATGGTATCTCGACTGTAAGTCGATATTTGAAAAGATATTTTCTCCTCCAACTTGATTGAACAAGTCATCGATCCTAGGGAGTGGGTAATGGTTCTTGATGGTCATCTTGTTAAGTTGGCAGTAATAGACACCCATTTGCATCCTACCGTCCTTCTTCTTTACGAAGAGTATAGGTGCTCCCCAAGGGGACACACTTAGTCAAATATAACCTTTCTCAATCAACTCTTGTAACTACAACTTGAGGTCCACCATTTTTGGTGCACTCATGCGGTATGGGGCTTTGGAAGATGGTACTGACCCTGGTGTCAGTTATATGGAAAAATCTAAGTCCCATTTTGGTTGTAATCCCAATATTTCCTAGGGAAATACATCTATAAAGTCCATGAGAACCAAAAAATCCTCGATGTGTTTCTCTCTCTCAGCTTCTACATCCCTGGGTGTTTACTGCAAAACGTTTGCAGCCATTCCTAATACACTTCTTTTCCTGTAAGGAAGATATATGTCTAATGGAAACCTTCTTAGGTATGCATTGAATATTTGTCTAATTTCCTTCATTATCCGTGTGCAAGATTGAATTGTTTAGGAAATCAAGCATGAGATGGTGTTGTTACAACTAGTCCATGCCGATAAGTACATCGTACGATCCTAAGTGTAATATATTCAAATCTATTTTAGTTGGAAAAACGTTCAATTTTACCTCACAATCTCTCACTATTTCCGAAACCTTTATTTTCATACCCATGGCTAATTGTAACCACCACAGTTTCTCATGTATTACTCTATATAGTTTACATTTTTCAACAATCTTGGGTGATACATAGCTTCGGCAAGCATCAGGATCAATTAAAATCGAACTGGAAGTGTTTGAAACATTTTCCTCGATTTCTACCATAGTGGCCTAATGGTTTGCTTGTTGGACATCTAGTGTTGCATAGATACTCGGTGTGCTAGACATGTCATATGATATTGGTTCTTCATGTATATTGTGCAACACTCCATTAGTCTTATTTGCACAATCTCTCGCATAATAGGACGCTTGGCATTTCTATCATTTCATTTGCAGTGGGGAAGCATTGGCTCCTCCATTTGTAGTGGGTCTATTGGTATTTAGTGCAGGCATATTTGGATTTATACCTATCTTGTTGAAGTTTCTGTTGGATGCAAAAATTTTGTTTTGTTTTATGTATGGCAGTGGTTTAAAATTAGGTTTGTGGCTGTCCCAGAATTTCCTAGTGTTGATGTATTTGTAACTTCAGAATGTATTCACTTGTATATTTTATAGTGTATTTCATTGTACCCCAATGAATATGTTTGTTCCTCTGATCGGTAGAGTCATTACTATAATAAAGTCATGTAAAGTAATTGAGGTTAACCCTCCATTTTAAGTAAGGGAAATAGTCCCCACAGTTGAGGGGTATTAGGGTTATTAGACTCTCCTAGTGAGATCAACCCTTTAAGAGTAAAAGTCAAGTGAAAAGAAAGTATAAATAGAGAGTGAGACTCTCTATTTTTTACACACACTCACTCAATGGTAGCGCAAGAGTGAGAGAAGAGGAGGTCACACAAGTGAGAGAGAGAGAGAGAACAGTTGTCGAAGATCATCTTTGTGTTTTTGGGTTTTACTTTTTCTATTAGTGCTCATTCTATCTCTGAGGAAGTTGCAGGGTTTTCTCATTTATGGTTTCCCCAAGGAAAAATCTTTGTGTCTTGTGTCTCTTGTGATTATTGTTGTGCATGTTATTCTCTCAAATATGATCCTAGATCATATTGATTAAATGATAAAAATATAACATGTTATCAGAGATAACCTGAGAAGAAGACACTGTGCAGCTCTAGAAGCTAGGGATTCTTAATTTTTGGGTCTCCCTCCACATATTCTCAACAAAAGGAGGCTAGGTTAACTCTCCATTGAAGGGCACATATTTTTGTCGAAGCAAAATTTGATTCCGGGCATTTTCAATTTTTGACCTGTCACTGCTGTGGGAAATTAGGGCTTCTCACAGAAGAGGATTTTTTTAGTAATCCAGCATAGGATTACTCTCCTCCTAAAAATCAAAATTTAGACACCAAGATCAAAATTTTTGGTTAGGTAAAACTCTCAAAACGTCAAACTCTAATTCGACCCTGGACCAAAAAACCTAAAAGACTAAAGCTAGTAATTTTGGTGCATTCACTGTATCTCAAGATTCGAGAAGGATCAGGAGCCGAAACGTTTACAGGTCGACTATAAATTCCTGATTTACACTATGTAAAAGTTTCAGCCTCATATTCTCTATATTCTAGGAGATATGATTCCTCCAAAAAAGGGTTCCAACCTCTCCCAAGATTCATCCCTAAACAGGATACCTTGGGATAATTTCTATATATCGGGATATGAAGGTCCAAATGAAATTTTGCAAGATTTTATAGTTAGGGTATGAAATGTAATTTTTGTGGTAATATTTTCAAACCCTGATGATGAAAACATGACACATGTAAGTCTGTACAAGTTCATTATGATCAACAATCTTGAAATAATTCACCTTGGAAAAACTCTCATAAGTCCTAATTGGTGAAACCAATTTTTCTAAAGAGTGTGGTGTTGGAAAGAGGACCTAAGAGGCTACCTCTGTACAAAATTTTAGACAAATAGGATAATTACCTGCAGAGATACTATAGAAACAATATCAGACATTTCTTGAGAAGAAATTGGAAAACTAGGGCTTCCTGTTCTGGGAGCTTCCCTCCACTGTTTTCAGAAAAGGAGTACATTGTATAGCTCACCTTGAAGAGGCCTATATTTATATAAAATCATATCTAAAATATTTCAAGTTTTAAATTTTTGAATTTTTCTAACAAACCCTAAATCAACAAACTCTAGAACGAGGATGGACAGCTCAAATCGGTAAGATCTAATTTTTTTCTATTTACATTTGAGGTTCTCATTTCAAAATGACTAATCACACTGGCTTGATGACAATCTTGGTGAAGATGACAACTTCCAAGCATGGAAGTATAGGATCTCACTGGTTCTTGAAGAAAATGAATTGGACACCTAGATAAGTCGAGAGGTTCCAGTTCCAAAGGGAGATAAGGCTAAGGCTAGAGCCAAGAGAATCATTGCAAATTCTATTAAATATCATCTCATTCCTCATGTGTCATCCTTGAAGACACCAAAAGGAACTGTTCGATGCTATGATGAAGTAATCGAAGAAGAATACGATATTGTTATAACCAACTTGAATGGCCTCCCAGGATCATGGGATTAATTCATTTGAGAAATGTGTGCTTGAAGGAAGTGATTACCTTCAGTAAACTCTCGGAAGAGTGCACACAAGAAGAAGATCAACTGATAATAAAATAAGAAAACATGGGAGCAACTGAAGATCAAGTTCTCACGATTCAGAAAAGATCTCTGAAGCGATGAGGAATATGAAGAACTCAATTCTTGAAGAACCTCTTATCCATCTTAGGATTTGGATAAGAAATGATGTTGTTATGAATGAAGAAGATGATTAAGCCAAAAGAAGGAGTCTACCCATAAAACAAATAAATATAAGTGTTCAATTGTCATTTCATGATATTGTTTGGTTATGCATTTGTTTATATTCAGTTGATGTGTTATGCACGATAGAATGTTTACATTAATGGTAGTATACTACTAATATGCATGTGATGGGTAAGTAGCGTGTGGTGCTATACAACTCTCCATTGCTACTTATCTATAATGAAACCTCTTTGCTAACATATTGGATAAGTGCACAATCTCAATGATGTCATGGTAGAGATGGAAAGAATCTAGAAATTTTTCGTGGAATATGGATGAATGTTGTATTGGCTAAAATAGTTGCATGATTATACCTTTATGCATAAATAATTTTCAATTATGAATATTCCTTATGAAATGTTTCTAGCCATACAACTGGTGCATTTGACTTGTAGGAAAGATCACGTACAATTGCCTACAAGAAAAGAAGAATAAGACTTGTTCTGAATAACAAGTGACAAAATTTCAAGAAATAATCCAAAATGAAGAATAGTATGATGATACTTCAAGAGGCCTTAGACACATTCCAGTTATGTGACAATGTTGCACGACATCATTGATTCAGATCCTTCCAACAATGAAGAAGTAGCCAAGAAGAAAGGGAAGAAGAGTACCAGTTCGAGAAGAATGATGTCTAGGATGTGGTATCGAGACCTAAAGGGAAGTCTGTAGTATCTTCCATATGGATCTACAATATCCAACATGCAGTAGATGGCAACATCATGGGATACGAGGAAATATTTTTAGCGTGAGGTTTCTGACAAAAAGAAGGCATAGACTACAAAGAGAAATTTGCAGCCAGTGGCAGTTGAGACACATCAGAGACAAACTCATGTGTGCAAATTAAAGAAGGCCTTGTACAAGCTCAGAAGACACCCATGGGATAGAACCTAGATGAGGAGCTTGAATATCACCTAGCGTGATGAAGATCTTAACCTTTGCTACAGGGTTGAATATGAAAGCCTATAGAGGATGAAAAGCTCATAGATGGGTGTGAGAAGAAATTTTGAAAAGGTTCAAGATAGAGGATCTTGGTATCCAGTGACCCTAGAGGGGTACATAGAATATTAGTAGCAGAGGAATATACTTATCACTCCATTACAGAATGTTTCAATACATAGAGCACGAAAGGCGAAGGGAGAATGATGCTCCACTTTAGAGGGAGTGACTGCAAAATATCCTGAGGTTCGACATGGTACGACAAGATGGAAAGCTTACTGATGGATCTAGGCTTTGTTGAGTCGCAAAAATATCACATTTTATTCATCTTTTCGATACCTTTTGTCACCTTATTCTTATCTTATCCTTCTATAAAACCATTGATATTCACCACTTTCATAATAAATATGGGTTTATATTACCATTTTCTAAATCATTTATTTTTTAGTATTTTGAGTGAATTTATGGTTCATTATTGAGAAAAATAACATATTTTCATTATAATTTAAAGTTGGGTGAGTTTGGTGATGTTTACAAGTGTATTTGAATACTTTAATAAGCTAAAAAGTGACCTCCTAGCCTTGGATTCGAATTTCATCTTCTAGATGTGAGCTAACTTCAAGGAGAAGATCATGGAGGTGTGGAGAGAATATCTCATCCGATATTTGTTAAAGAATTTTGAGGGATGAGTTGTAGATTTGTTGAGGATTTGAAGGGATGAGTTGTCTATTTGTTGAGGATTTAAAGGGATAAGTTGAGAGAATAGTGGATCTGTAATTATGATCGGTTATCTCAAGTTATCTTGAGTTTATGTATAAATAGGAGAGATCTCTTCTCATTTTGGTTAGAGATCTCTCTAGTGCTTTGGAAGTAGAGAATAGTTCAGAGTTAGTCATAGAATAGGTTCTTGACTGTTATGTAATGGAGATAATGCTTTGATTCTCTTATGTTAATATAGATTTTCAGCACTTTCTTTATTACGAGTTGTTATGTTTTTCTTATGAATTGATAGTATTGATTTTATGTGAGCTCACTAGTTAATGTTGAATGCTTTATACTAGTTTCTTTCATGTCATTTCCTGTTTTTGTAAGTTTAATTTAATTTCAGTCATGTATTTTCAATTTTAGTTATAAATTTAGTTCAGCGACACTCTGTCCCTACATATATTTTGTATGTACCTCACAAGTCTACGCTCTCTTTGGGTTGATAATTAAATCGTTGAAATTCGGTTATAATTTGTTTAATCTTTTTGCACCAACATTTTTGGCGTCGTTGTAAGGGAGGTGCTAAAAGGGATCATAGTTTAGATAGGTAGATAGTTCATTTTTATTACATAGAAAGGGGGAGGGGGAATAGTAAGACGCAAAGACGAATTCACTACAGAGTTTATGTGGTGAGACAGCCAAACGCATCCACTTTGGTGGGTCTCCCCAAAGCCTTGATTGTTTTTTTGCAAGCGTGTTTATTTTTCTGCAAGATTGTTTTCTTCTACAAATACGAGTTTGTTTTTATGCAAATTTTCCCTTTTCATTTTCAGTTTGGATTGTTTTTATTTTTGGGCCCACCTTTATTTCATACTAACTTGTTTTTATATGTTCATTTTTGTTTTGTACATATTTTTCTGCACTTTTTATTCCTATTTTTGTACTTGTTTTGTACTAACCATTTTCGTACTGTTTTTTATGCATTTGTCATGTCCTTGTTTTTCATTTTTTTAAGCATTTGATTTGATGAGCATAAGTTTGGATTTGGAATTACTCACTGAGATCATTGCAAAAGCTAGGATCTCCTCTTCACAAGAAGACGAGATCTTGACTGCAATTAAAAATGCAACCACTCCTCCAGAAGCAAAGGAAGAACCAACATATGAAGAATTCTATACATCTGCTGAGGAACAAGCATGCGAGAAAGAAGTTGAGGAGGATAAAGAAGAGATCTCGGGTGATCGTTATGCAAACGAGAGCTGCATCGAACATCGGTTCTAAGTAAGTACTAAGTTAGGTCAGTTTTGTTTTTGTTTTTGTTTTGTTAATTTACATTTATAATACTTAGTTTCGCATACTTTTGAATATATTAGATTTTGTTTTATAAAATACCTAAATAATTGTAAATTTTAATTAAAGTAAAGTAAGTACATTTTAGTTTTATTTCAAGTTTAAGTTGCTTTAATGTTTATAATGGTTAAATTTTTATTTTTAATAGTCTTAATTACTAGTTTTTATTTTGATAGGAATTAAAGAAATTATGATATTTTAAATCTAAAAATTTATGAAACTTTTTATTTCTTTCCAATTTTAAATTTTCTAATTATATTAGGAATAAAAAGATTAGATTTCTTCTATGAATGAGTAGAAAATAAAATAAAATAATAAACAAACAAAACAAATATATAAGCTAGTTTTTTTTTTCTTTTTTCTATACAATTTTTTATGCTTCTTTGATTGTGAGTTTTAAAAAAATAAATAAATCTGAATGAAATAAAAGTTTTATCAACACATTTTATTTTTGTTAAGAATAAAAAAATCTAGTTTGAATTTAGAATACGTTTAAAAATGAAAAAGAATATGGATTAAGAGATTAAATATAATGTTTCTATTTTTAATTAATTTTCTAAAAAATAGTTTTCTAATTTAATTTAACAAAACCTAATAATATTGAAATGAAATAAACCAATATTTCTCTCTTAAGGTTTTAAGTTTTTTATTTAAACCTTCAATTATAAACATGTTTTTATTAAAACCTGCCATCATAAATATTGAAACCTTAGTATGTATATATATAAAATAAAAATAAAAATAAAATAAAATTTATGATAAACATTATTATTATTATTATTATTATTATTATTATTATTATATATTAAAACAACACCATTTTTTTAGAAATATTAATATAAATGTAAAAGAAAAAAAAAGTTAAAAAAAAAAAAAAAAAACAAAAAACAAAACAAACTGTTAAGCCCTTGATACCAACCTGCAAACCCAAACTCAAACAGCCCTGTAAACGACACAAGCCTTCAGCCCTCCAAACAGCCTCCCATAGGCAGTGTGCAAGTGCTTCACCCTTTCAGCCTGGTAAAGGAACCTCCAAACGCTCAAATTTTTTAGCCTTCGCTGCGTAACATGCAAACATAAAATTTAAAAAATGTAAAAACAATTAAAACGATCAACTGTTCGAGGTACTAGTAAGCCAGCCTGCAAATCTGAAGCTTGTTACATAAAAAACAGACTCTTCATGGCTATTCACGATTTCCCTTTAAATATTACAGGTTGTCGATGGCATAATAGAAGAGATAAAAGGTATAATTCCAATCTTCTCACCCAGAGATCGGTGATTTCAATCACCGATTCCTTAAAACCTGCATTCGGCTTCCAGACTTATCTCAAGCTGAACAAATAGGAGACTACATCCATCTCTGCTTCTTTCTTGGCCGAAAAGATAGGCGATTAGGTTTAGAAAATCCAATCGTTATGGCCATGTGGGGATGCTATATTAGCTCCACTAGCTATATATGATTGCTGAATCCACGGCACTTGAATCTTACCAGCCAAAAATATCTAACAAATGGATTTTATCTCAATAAATGGAACGCCCTGCAATTAAATCTTCAAACAGCCCGCGATCACCCATTGACAGGTGGAGAAAACCTGATTTCTTCATTTATTTCATCTTATCGTGCGGGCTTAATTCATGTGCTCTTGGGTGAAACATTTGGGTTGCATCTTTCATTGCAGTTTTTATCGGAGCTTTCATCGGATTTTTCAATGATCACTGAATTAAATCTAAGTCTCCTTGTTGGCGTAACGATGGATAAACTGAGGGGTGGACTAAGCATGTAGTTCCGAGCTCAGCAGTTGCTTTTTCTACCCATTCATCCATTAACTAGGTCCCCCATCCCTATGACATAATGCACAATGGGTTCCCCACGACTTCAGCCAACAGATTTTATAAAGCATATATAACATAATGTTTAGCTCACAATTGTAATGTTGCTTACTCTTGCATAATTAGGCTTTTCTGCTTGCTCCAAATTGATAAGAAAACTGCAAATCACTCCAGAGAAAACATATTCATGCTTCGCCCCAATAATGGTGGCTGACGCGCAGGAGTTCAAATCATTTATGTTATGATTAGGTAACCAATCCAAATGCCTTATCTCTTGCGGTCATGCGGGATGTAACGAAATCTATGGAATTAATCCATCTGAATATATTTTTATAAACGCATTCCTCATAATTTTGCCTGTCGCTTACTGAGTAAAACCACTATAAATAAAGCTTTGGCTCTTATCTAGAAAATATGGATGGTTTCGCCTTAGAGCCCATCTAGCATTGACAAAATGGTTCTTTGCTACCTTCGTTAAGAGTGACTGTTCCTAATCCATACTAAAAGGCTGAATTGGCTTTACTTTATGGCCATTTTGCTTATCCAGATTGATAATATCTCTTGACTTTTAAACATTTCTTTTTCATAGATTCTACACTGTTTGCATGGATCGCTCCATCTTGGCTCAACATAGATTCTACACTGTTTGATTTTATTCAAGCATAAATAAGAAAGATTGTGAAATTGGTTCATGAGGAAGAATAGCTCACCCAACCTAAGAAGGGTGAGGAAGTGGTATTTATTTCCACTCCAGCATCGTATAATAGGTAAAGAGACGTGTCCACGGTACAACATGGATGAATCAATGCTTTAATTGGAGAGGAAAGGGAAGATCTTTATTTTCAGTGGGAGAATCCAATAGTTATAACTGATAAGGGTCCATTTATTATTAGTGAGATGGATTGGGTCACTTTTTTAATGACTCTTTAATTTGGTGAATTCGTGCGACAATCTGCAGAAGGAACAAATATTGACACAAGTTTGCACCTAGCATGGAACTGTAAAATGTACTGCATCCAAATAGAAATGTGTATGGACTTATGATGATTTGTTGGATTAATGCCACAGATAAGAATCATTTTAATAATGTTAAAATAGAGTATAGTTATGACAGTTCAAATTTTATTTTTTTTCTTTTGTAATTGGAAAAAGTTATAGTTTTAATTGATAAAGCTTAAGAAATGAGAATTTTTTTTCCCCATAGATATAGATAAAGTAATTGGTGGTAGAATTCAACAGCCCACAATTAGAGGAGAAAGTAGTCAACAAACAAATAAAAGTTAATAAAAAATAAAAAAAACACAAATATATACATATACATATATATATATATATATATATATAATGTCTCTTTTATATTTTGGGTTGTTATTTTATTAAAATTAATAGTAATAAAAAAAAAAAATTAATATAATATTAAAATATTGGTTTAGTGTAATTTATTTTTACTTTCTTAAATAATTTATGATTAACAATAATTAAAATATTTTAAAAAAAAAAAAATTTAACATCAAAGTTATAAAAATAAAAATAAACATTTTATTTATTTTATTTTTTATTTAAATTCATATATAATATATAAATTAATCAAAATTAAAAAAGAAGAACATACAAGAAAAAGCATATACATATTTGTTCTTAAAAAAATGAAATTTAAAACATAAAAGTAAAATCAATAATAAAAGGATTTTGTAAATATTTGTTTTTATTACAACATAAAAATTTACAAATCTATGTATAAAAAGCATTAGGCAACTAAATAAAAAAACTTTTAAAAACAATTCAACACTAATAAGGTGTTATAATAATAATAACATATTATTATAACAAATTAAACATATATATATATCAACATTAGGTAAATAAACAATATATATAAGCATAAAAAAATTGTTATAAAATCAAAAATTAATATGCGTTTTTGAAATCGAAGGCCGTTGCTGTCGCAGCTACGCCGTTTCTTAATTTTTATTTTTGCGTAGTGGGCCCTCGCAACATCTTGAATTTGGGGGTATCCGCATCATCATTAAAACTGCTAAACTTATCATAAAAATAGTTTATTTCGCACATTCCTCTCTAATCCAGATCATTAAGATAGTCTGCTTTTAGAGGGGTCGACCCTCTCTCCCTATTTGCGCAATCATTACATAAAGACGCACTTATTTTAAAAAGTAGTAGTTAATAAATAAAATCATAAATTTTTTAACAAACTTAGAATTTTCTCAAATTTTATGATTGTTGCGCTAACTTGTCTTTCACAAGTCACTCAAAAACAGGTTTTGACAAGAAGGGTCGCAACATTCAGGTATAAAATCATTTCAATTATTTTCTTTGACTTGGTTTGTTGAGCACATATTTTTTCTGTATTTTCATTGCTCTCACAAGTTGGTTGCAGGAAAATGCTAACCTTTTGCAGATTTAAAGACGAACAAATGGCATGCAGAAATAATTCCCAGAATCCCAGAATATTTTCAGAAAAAATGCTCCATTGAAAGCTTGAAGGTGTTGAGTTTCCCTTGTGTATGTCATGACATTTGCTGCCACAAAGAAGCCTTTCAGAAACCAATTATGTCATGCCATGACTACTTATGATTTTTCCTTCCAAGCTTATCCATTACACATGTCACGGTCTACTTTTTCTGCATTATACAACATAACTTCCCGCATGTCTACCTTTCTGAGTCACACACATTTTTCCTCATTTTCAGTTTATATTTTTCATTTTGAATAAAACCATTCAGTTTCATTTTCATGACTACACTGCTTTGGTATCCCTATCATAAAAAATGTTTGAACGTGATATCTTTCATCTATAGTCCTACCACTCATTATGTACAACTCGTGTTGACTAATGTGGGATTCCTTAAGGTCCACCTTTCAACAAGTCTTTCCCCATCAACCTCAGCACCTTATCTAGGATAGAGACTAGACTTCATTTTTAGTACCTTGAGGCTTGCATGAATTAATGTCAAATTCTCTCAGTGAAAATCATGGGAATACATCAATCATCCCTTTATTGTTATATCTTGCAAGTGGCTCGACATCAACTCATTTATTCTCACTTTGCACGATGTACTTAGGTACCTTGGCACTCATTGACATTAATGGTGAGATTTCCTCGCATTGGTTAATGACATTCATCAATGGTCGGTAACCCAATGAATTATTTCCATGTTTGACATCAACACATTTATTTGTGTGGTAAGAATTGTACCATTGAGTTTTGTAGCAGGTGAGGACTATATATTTTTCATGACTTTATCAGCAGTTTTACAGGAGCATACTTCCAGCTATATCAGAGTACCACAGTTATACTTTCATCTTTCATCTATTACTTCATCCAACCAAGCAACAGTTCAGATCCTTCACTTCACACTCTATGATTCAGCAGCAGCAGCCACATTCCTATTGTATAAATTCATCAACTTTTTGGGTAAGTGGAGGTATGCTGTTTTCTAATATTTAACCATGCAATTCCTTAAATTCTAGAAAATGAATGGATTTGGAAAATTCCCTCACTACATTCCCTTTCTCCATTTCATAAACCTAATACATCTCAAGTTGGGGGGGACTATTCATTACCGTTTTACATATTCATCGTCTCATTTACCCTTAATCAACATGTCTTTACCAAACTATGCTATATATATATATATATATATAGGCATGATTCATATCATGAAGAAAAGACTTTCTAATATACATTGATGGTTTATCATTTTTAATGCATAAATTTTATGTATTGCAACAAGAAGAAAAAATATATATAAAAAATAAAATGAGTAAATGTTGTAAACACAAGAACCAACATTTGTTACACTTATGGTTGTCACACAAGAACCAACCATAAGGAAAATTCCTGCCACTCATGCATTTCAAAATCCTAGAATGATTTACTGTTACATACCATCATCATGTAAAGCCCAGCTACAAAGCCAAAAAGTTTTATAAGAGAATCAATGCATAGTTGCATGAGGACATGCAAACAATCAAGTTGGGGGGAATGTTGAGTCGCAAAAATACCAAATTTTATTCATCTTTCTTATACCTTTTGTCACCTTATTCTTATCTTATCCTTCTATAAAACCATTGATATTCACCACTTCCATAATAAATATGGGTTTATTTTACCATTTTCCAAATCATTTTTGTTTAGTATTTTGAGTGAATTTATGGTTAATTATTGAGAAAAATAACATATTTTCATTATACTTTAAAGTTTGGTGAGTTTGGTAATGTTTAGAGGTATATTTGAAGACTTTAATAAGCTCAAAAGTGACCACCTAGCCTCAGATTCGAATTTCATCTTCTAGATGTGAGCTAACTTCAAGGAGAAGATCATGGGGGTGTGGAGAGAATATCTCATCCAATCATTTGTTAGAGAATTTTGAGGGATGAGTTGTAGATTTGTTGAGGATTTGAAGGGATGATTTGTCTATTTATTGAGGATTTAAAGGGATAAATTGAGAGAATAGTGGATATGTAATCATGATCAGTTATCTTGAGTTATCTTGAGTTTATGTATAACTAGGAGAGCTTTCTCCTCATTTTGGTTAGAGATCTCTCTAGTGGTTTGGAAGTAGAGAATAATTCAAAGTTAGTCACATAATAGGTTCTTGACTGTTAAGTAATGGAGATGATGCTTTGATGCACATCCTTTGATTCGCTTATGTTAATATAGATTTTCAGCACTTTCTTTCTTATGAGTTGTTATGTTTTTCTTATGAATTGATAATATTGATTTTATGTGAGCTCACCAGTTAATGTCGATTGCTTTATACCAGTTTATTTCATGTCATTTTCTGCTTTTGTAATTTTAATTTAATTTTAGTCATGTATTTTCAATTTTAGTTATAGATTAAGTTCAGCGACACTCTGCCCCTGCATATATTTTGTATGTACCTCACAAGTCTACGCTCTCTCTGGGTTGACAATTAAATAATTGGAATTCTATTATAATTTGTTTAATCTTTTTGCACCAATAGGATTTACCAAGAGTAAAGAGGATTCCAACATTTACTATAAGTTTGAGGAAGGGAACCTAGTGATACTCCTACTATATCTGAATGACCTATTTGTGACAGGTGAGGATGGGTTGATTGCTGACACAAAGAGGAATCTTGCGGATGAGTTCGAGATGAAAGACTTGGGTATGATGCAATACCTTCTAGGCATGGAGGTGTGGTAGAATGCAGATGGAATCTACCTGAGACAAGGGAAATATGTATTATATATCCTAAAGAGGTTTGGGATGATGGACTACAATGCCATGACCACACCTATGGCATCGAACCAAAAGCTATTGAGTGATGCTTCATCCGAATCGGTTGATGCTACGATGTATTGTCAGATGATTGGGTCATTGATGTACCTGTCGAACATAAGACCAAATATTTGCTTTGATGTGAACGCATTGACCCAGTTCTTGACGAATCTGAGACATCTTCACTTGATTACTGCAAAGCATATTCTAAAGTACCTGAAGGGTACAGTTGACTATGGGCTCAAATATGAAGTGAATCAGAAGATTAACCTAGAGGGTTATGTGGATTTGGATTGGGCATGGAGTGTCAGTGATAGGAAGAGCACTTTTGGGTGCTACTTCAATATGGGATCAAGTTTGATCTGTTAGTTTAGCAGGAAGAAGTCTTGCGTGTCAATGACTACAGTGGAAGCATAAGAGGAGAAGTGAAGCTCCAGTATGTGATCGAGATCGAGATCTCTCGAAAGATGGAGTGATGAGTTATAGCATAGTCGGTGAGGCAGGTTTTCTGAGCATATAATCATGTTTTATTAGATGTAAACGGTCCTGTAGGTTGTCCTCGGATGTAATCATCCCTAGTGAATCTTGCCAGTTATCCTTGGACATAATCAACCCTAATGTGATTCTATGCTAGAAATAGCCAGAGTGAAATTTGAGTACTTCAGAAGAGAAGCTAGGTGTTCTCCAGATCGGGGTTCCTTCCAAGGGGAAGTGATGTGTCCGTGAGCCATTCTAACATGGTGGCAGGATTGGTTTCTCCCATGATTAGATTTAAGTGTTGTTCCTTTCTGACATGTTGGCAGGATTGGTTCCTCCCATGGTCCAATGTAATTGTTTTTCCTTTATGACATGGCGAGAGGATTGGTTCCTCCCATGGTCAGATGTAAGTTCTATGCCATTTTGACATGGCGAGAGGATTGGTTCCTCCCATGGTCATATATAAGTGTTGTGCCTTTCTAACATGGCGAGCCATTCTGACATGGTCGCAAGATTGGTTCCTTCGATGATTAATGTAAGTGTTGTGTCTTTTTGACATGGTGATAGGATTAGTTCCTCCCATGGTTCGATGTAAGTTTTTTTCCTTTATGACATGGCGAGAGGATTGGTTCATTCCTCCCATTGTCAGATGTAAGTGCTATGCCATTCTGACATGGCGAGAGGATTGGTTCCTCCCATGGTCAGATGTAAGTGTTGTGCCTTTCTAACATGGTGAGAGGATTGGTTCCTCCCATGGTCACATTTAAGTGCTATACATTTTTGACATGGCAAGAGAATTGATTCCTCCCATGGTCAGATTTAAGTGTTGTTCCTTTCTGACATGGCGAGAGGATTGGTTCCTCCCATGGTCAGATGTAAGTGTTGTGCCTTTCTGACATGGCGAGAGGATTGGTTCCTCCCATGTTCAGATGTAAGTGGTGTTCCTTTCTAGCATGGCGAGAGGATTGGCTCCTCTCATGGTCAGATGTAAGTGATGTGCCCTTCTGACATGGTGAGAAGATTGGTTCCTCTCATAGTCAGATATAAGTGCTAAATATGTGAAGACCTACATGGAGGCTAGGCCTACATCAAGTAAGGCTGTCTCTATAGAACTTCATATGATGAGTAGAATTGATATATAGCACCATTTTCTTGGGATAGCAGAAGCAGTGATGATGATGATTCATCTTTGATGATGATCCAGCTTTAATGATGATCGAGTAATGAAGACTTGTGTTGATGAACTGTGTTAAGAGAAGACCTTCCTAGTTAAGAGGGAGTGTTGATGTATTTGTAACTTCGGAATGTATTCACTTGTATATTTTATATTGTATTTCATTGTACCCCAACGAAGGTGTTTGTTACTCCGATCGAGAGAGTCATTAATATAATAAATTCATGTAAATTATTTGAGGCTAACCCTTTGTTGTAAGTCGGGGCAATATTTCCCACAGTTGAGGGGTATTAGGGTTATTAGACTCTACTGGTGATATCGGCCCTGTAAGAGTAAAATTCAAGTGAAAAAAAAGTATAAATATAGAGTGAGACTCTCTATTTCTTACACACACTCACTCAACTATAGCACATGAGTGAGAGAAGAGGAGCTCGCACAAGTCAGAGAGAACAGTTGTCGAAGATCATCTTTGTGTTTTTGGGTTTTACTTTTGCTATTGGTGCTCATTCTATCTCAAAGGAAGTTGTGAGGTTTTCTCCTTTATGGTTTCCCCGAGGAAAAATATTTGTCTCTCTTGTCTCTTGTGATTATTGTTGTGCATGTTATTCTCTCAGATAAGGTCCTAGATAATATTGATTAAATGATAAAAATATAACACCTAGACCTATCTCAACTTATGTTTATGCTTTCCTACC
Organism: Pseudotsuga menziesii; assembly: GCA_001517045.1. Lineage (NCBI taxonomy): Eukaryota > Viridiplantae > Streptophyta > Pinopsida > Pinales > Pinaceae > Pseudotsuga > Pseudotsuga menziesii. Next base: position 415,225 of record LPNX011173756.1, read on the forward strand.
TTAGCTTCCCATGCTCATTACAAATCTTAGCTTTTTATAAGGTTGTGTCCAAATTTTTGGGGATGTCAAACTCAATTCTCTCTTGAAAATTGGGAGGAAGGAATCCCAAAAATTGTTGTATCTTCACTTTCTCATCCTTTATGTAAGGCACGTAATGTAACAGATCCAAAAATAAATTCTCTCTCAAAAATTGGGAGGAAGGAATCCATGGTCATGGATCCCATCCTTAACTCATGAAATTCTTTCACTTTCCTGTCAAAGAATCTTGTGGACATGTATTTCTCCAGAAATATTCTGCAAAAGTTACTCTATTTGATTTTTTTACCTCGTCCTTTTTGGTATGCTTTAGGTATGTCCACCATCTAGATGCTTTTCCATTTCAACTATAGATGGATATAAGGCCTTCAATTTTACTAGAGTAGTTGTGTACTCTGAAGTATTTTCTTATACCTAGAATCCATTCTTCATCTTTATCCCTAATATTCATCTCTCCTTCATAGGTTGGGGATTTTATCTTTCAAAATTCTCCTTGGAGGTTGTCATCATTTTTCTGCCACTTTCGGCAAGGAAAAGGTGAATTATCACTAGAAATATTGTGATAATCTATTTCTAGAAGCTTAGGTGTGTGCTATTCTTTTCCCCCTTCTCTTAGGTTGTTAGCCCATTTAGGATGATTGTTTTATTTAGTTTTATTAGTGGATTGGGTTGGATTTAAATGAGGGCTTCCTCCCGTCATGTTCCGAAGTAAAGCTTCATTGATTACTTGCTACTCTTTTCTTTCATTCATATTGTCATCTTTGAAGCTTTACAAGTCTGCTTTCAGAATTCGTATGGTTTTCATTAGATCATAATTTAATTCTACCACTAGTTCTTCTTCTCGTGTTGGGGAATTCATATTTCCTTGTCAACTATTGTATTCTTCTATAATCATGATCTAGACTGTTCTTTTAGATCCTGCAATTAAAATATTTAGTATTGAAAAATTTATGTTAGTTTAAACAAAAATTGCAATAGAGTTTTGAAATGTTTATTTTTGCAATGAATGTTTGGTAGCTCCCATTAGGTCTCTTAGTGTTTGAATTTGGGATCGGATATCACTTGTAATGTCCCTAAAATTCATAAATAAATAAAAAATGTGTAGGCTAATAAACGACTAGATCTTAAAGACATATTTATTTCTACAAACTTGTGTGGAGAACTGAACCTAAGTTATGTCTATTGCTTTCCTTATGTGTTTTTCTTGGGTGATGATGATGTCTACATATTGTTGTTCTATACTTTGATGCACTTATAAAATTACTTTTCCTCTCCACATTATTTACTGACATTGTTGAAACTTACTTTGTTTTACGTCGTAATCTCGTTTTACATGCATTTAATTTGTTTATTGTTCATTATGAAGAGTCTATCTTACCTTTGTATGTCAAGGGGTGGAGTGGCAGTGTTATTTCCCTTAAAGGTCCACTCTGAAGGGTAAGGTTCCTATGCTACGGGGTTTACTTACTTCATAATAAACAAATGCATATTTTTATATTCTTTCGTAGGTGATTTCGCCGGTGAACTTAGCCTCATGAACATGGAAAAAAAAAACGTCCTAAAATATACAACAATTCTCACCTAAACAAAGCTATTCCTATGTTCAAAAGTTTTAAAAGACGACAAAGGGTCCTATTCCTAGTCTAACCTTATAACTACGGTAAAAGGGGCTATGCTAATACATATTTTAGAAATTATGTGATGAAGGTTTAAAAACCTTGGTTATAAAACTTTTATGCTTGATATTTAATGTGGAGGGGCTTATGTTTATGGCATAATATATACCATCGAAACTATGGAAAAAACTTAGGAAAATCGCATGGTGAGAGGGTTTTACAAACTTCGTTGATAGGGGTTTAATATGGCACTATGAAGTGTGAAGCCACACTATAGAATTGTGGGATTCGATTTGCATGGAGGTGGTGGCCAGGTTATCACATTGAATCCACCTTGGTTTTTGCAGGTTGTTTGTATTATGTGCTTTGTTAGGGTTTCTATGTCATTTCTTTGGTCTTTGTTGATGTTTGAGGGAGGTATTGCGCTCCAGGTGGGAGCTGCGCATCCATGGAATGCAACCAGACTATCCTGCGCTTGTTGGCAGGTATGCATTGTTCATATGTTTGCACCTTTATGTTTTTAGTTTGGTTTACAGTTGAATTGGCATACTTCTGATTCACTTTTTCTTTTGTTGTGCAAGTGAGCAGAGCATGGGTACTCTGTGTGTTGGAAGGAAAATCTATTGGGTTTCCGACACAACCAATTCGTGGTAAGCCCCGCGAAAGGAAATGGGCGGGTACGCATACGTTACACTTGTTGTGTTTAATCAGAGGGTTTCAAAACTTGGTCTGGGGGATGTATGTTTTAAGCTATTCGTTGTTTGGTTGGATGTTGGTGTTTATTAAAATTGTTTTGAGAATCATGTAAACACAACTATGTAAGCTTTTGTATTGCTCTGTAATTTGTAAATTTGATATGTTGACAGGTTTAAAAGAGACTTGAAAGTGTGTATTTTGTTTACCATTTACTATGAAATGGATTTTGGTTTTTAAAAGGATCTTAATGAGATTTTTCGTTGGTATTTATAATGTGACTTTGTAGTTTTATAATGCATTTCTTAAAATTAACAATAACATTTCTCTACAATGGCAGATATGATGCCACGACATGATAATTGATATGAATGGTGCAAAGAGTGGTTTTAATGGATGTGTTTGGTTGAGAGAATGTAAATCTTGTTTGATTAATGCCTGGTCATCTTCCTATAGGGAGTCGTAAGCTCATGACCCAATCTTGTGATTTGCAATGCATCCTGTGTAGATGTAGTTTAATGTTTATGTGAAAATTCATGTATGTGTATGTAATTTTGTTGGGAACGAGCGTAGCTTTGTTATGTAGTTTATATGAGGCGTTTTAATAAATTATGGGAATCCTATAAGGGATAAACCCTGCATAAATAACACAACCTGTAATGTGTTGATTATTTTAGTTTGTTGTTCACATGATTCAATCATGGGTTTTTATATACATTGACTGTGCTTGAAATTTATTATCCCATGTTTCGTTAATGCGTTTGTATATGGTGATTATAGTGGTTTTAAAACTTGGAAATCCAACAACACAATGTGTTTGGGGATGGAGTCTATTTAGTTTGGATGTTTATTTGTATTTACTGTAATTTATTAGATAGGTTTTGTTGATAGAATTTGTTTGGAAAAAATGAAAGGCCGGCATCCAATCCTTATGACTGGACTGAGTGAAATAAGGTTTAGACGTATTAATATTTTAATGGTATGATTTGAAAGAAAATGTGGATAGGATCTTGGCCTTCACACGTTCGGAAATTTTGATATTTGTTTTATAAATTGGTTTACATTGTTATTTAAAATGTTTTGTTTGATTTAATGGTAATATATTTATAAGTACTTATGTATGGGAATGATGTGTTTGCTAGAAATATGCAATCTGCGAGCATTGTGATTTATTTCTAAGGTTTTGAGTTGGTAAGTTACAATATTCGATCTTTGGTCCAATTGTTATATAATTTATGTAGTTAATAATTATCTTAATGTTGAAACATAGTTTTAAAATGTGTTTTTTTTATTACATGCTTTAATTAGTTTTGTTTAAGCTCATCTTTAATTTATAATAAGTTCCTAGACCTGTGCAAGTTATTTAGGCTTCAGTTTTAATAAAATGTTGGGAAGAGATATGGTGATTAGTTTATCTAGAAACTAGGATTTTGAATCTAATTTAAACTGTTGACATTAATATTTCTAAAGTTGTTTAAATATAAAGCTAAGATAATTTTCACTTAAAAAACTACCTAAGATTTAAAGGTTGAGGTTTAAGTTTAAACAAATAAAATAACCTGCAATATAAAAATTAACCCTAGAATTGATCTAAAACATTTGAGACTGAGTTTCATAATTTAAACAAATAGGATCAAGTTGAAGCATGTATTCAAATTTGCAAACCTTAAATCAAGAGCATAAATACTATAAGTAAATTTTTTTTAATTTGATTAATAAAACTGGAGAAGGTAAAAACCTTATAACTTATTAACGGCTAGAAACCATGCACACTTATTCATGGCTAGGAATCCTCCACACTTAAGCACACAGAACTAATAAAAGATGAGATATATCTGACCTTAGATCTGTTAACTGGATAACTTGTGAACTACCATGTTCCTCCCAACCATTACTTGCAATCATTCTTGGTTTTAAATCAGGATCCCCCCTAGATGGTTCCAACATGCAAGTAGTCTAGAGATCCTGAAGGTGAGGCTTATCTTCTCTGGAATATCAAGTTCTGTATAAGATTTATTTGCTTTTGGAAATGCTATAAAAAATTATTTAGGCATTGAACGAGCTTGTACAAAAAACCTCCGATGCACAAGAAAAGGGTATGTCATTTCATTATTCATGGCTGTTAGTTTAAATTTCATTTGTATCTTGGTCTAACCCACAAGAATACCAAGGGCTTGACCTGCTGGTGAACTGTAAAGGAGAAAGATATCATAACCTTTGGTTTGAAAGGGCCTAAATGACCAACAGAAAGAGAACAATATTGAATTCTTTATGCATGGGGAGGCTATAAGGCACCATGTGAAGAACATGTACAGATTAGATGACACCACTATTCAATGATTTTGACCAATTATTAAATTGATATTGGAATACACCATATTTACATGTAGCCATGACAACAACAACAACGTCAAAGGTTACCAACCAAATTTATAATGAAAAAGGAGGAAATTGAGGAAATTGTTAAGGAGTGGCTAAAAGAATGGTGTGTCCCAGTACCAGAATATCAACTTCCACAAGAGGAAAAATCGAGTGAGGAAAATAAAGAAGAATACCCACTAAAGGGTTTAGACTCTGTAAAGAGTCATTTCCCCTCGATACCAATAGACCTAGAATCGTAAAACGAAGGGGCGGGACCTAAAAAAGAACAAGTACAGAAAAGAGGAAATAAAAAGAAGATAAAGGCTGACAGAAATGAAGATACCATTATATTGGAAAGTAACGATGTGCAAATGATGACTGAGGAAATAGCTAAAGCAACGCAAACCAGCTTCAAGACCATAAAAGAGTGATAAGAAGAACTTTCAGGTACAATTACTAATCTGCTTAATGTTTTGTGTAAAGCAGTCAAAGATGTTAAAATTGTTGTCGAATTTCCAATTGAAACAATAAAGTCACAAGGCCCATCGAAAACTTCAAGCCTAGGACAAAATGCGCCATCTTTTCCATTCCCACCAATAGCGGTAGAAGTACCTAAATGCGTTGTTGATTTAGGAACTTCGGAGTTTAATGATGTTTTCAGGGACATTGGCCATATTACTATAGATTTCTCATCTATGCACATAAATGAGGTATATGCAATACAGAGTGTTTTCAATGCAGAAATAAAATTATGCAAGCGTACCCTAGCCACGCAAGTGAAGGTGCAAATAAATATATCAAGAAAATGAAACTTCAAGTTTAAGAAACTGAATAGAAGACAAAGGAATGGGAAGCAAACTGTCATAAAATCAGCAAAGCAGTAGCCCTCGCCTGTAAGAACTTTGCAGAAGAGGGAATAATAGAGGAAATAGCACCAGATTCCAAAGTAGCACAATTAGCTGAGATAGTGATTGATCTTAGGAGGAAGTTTACAAAGCTAGAGGAACAAAGTGGAGAAAGTCATGCCAGAACATGTCAGTTTCGACCTGGTGGAGAAAATCCAGAAGACAAAGTAAGAATTGCGCACAAAATCATAGAGGGCGGTGAAAATCATGGAATATTTTTAGAACAAAATCAGCGCAAGTCAAAACATGGAGCAATAGCTTCATGTGGATCAAGACAAGCCATAGGTGAGTATTGGGGGCATGTTGGGCCTAGAGACCGTAAGGCATAATTCATGCAGAATTATGCCTAAGTATGGAGAAGAGCTAAAGGAGGAGAAGAATGAGCTATGACCGAGGAAGCAGAATAAAGGCAAGAAGAGAAAGGAAATTGTGACAGAGGAAGAAGAAGAAGAGGAGGTTCTAGATAAGGAAATCACGATAGAAGGATGGAGTATGACACCAAAAGATAGGACAAAATATCAATAGAAAAATGCGTGCAAGTAGAAAAACAGTTGGAAAATGATAGTAAGACATAATGATGAGAAAGTGATAGGCAACGATCATGGGTATGAACTCAACTAGAGTTGGAAAAAACCACACACGTGAAGGAATATTTGTAATTCAGGTTGTTAGTGCCTCCCATTAGGTGTTTGCAGAATAAGAAAGACAACATATTGGATCAATATAGAATGTAGGTTGGGAAAGAAACATAAAATGAGTCTATATCCAGCCGGTATTGAATCTGTATCAAGTCAGTATTAAGTCTGTATTAAATATGTATCAAGTTGGGATTGAGTCGGTACTGAATCTGTATAGAGTCCGTATTGAGTCTGTATCAAGTATGTATGGAGTCCGTATCAAGTTTGTAATAAGTCTATAAAAGAAGGAATCCAAGTTGTATGCGGATTAGACATTCTGTCCAAAAAGAGAGATCTCCTGGTTGGTGGATCTCAATTGCTGAGTGCATCAGAGTAAGGGATCTGCAGCTGAGTGCACAGAAGAGTAGGAAAGGTTGAGTCCATCTAGGCTGTGTACGGATCGCTAGTAGATTAAAGTAGGAAGAGTACATAGAAAATATCAGAGAGCATAATAGGAAGGAATATTCTATAAAGATACAAAAGAATATATTAAGCAGAGTCTGCATCTTAGTGTACAGATGAAAGGTGCATCTATTTCCTCATTCCAGATGAAGAGAACCTTTTTTTCTTTTACCAAATAGGTTTCCACATTATATTCTGTGTGTATGTATAAATTTTGAATGTATCTAAGACATATGTGTGAATGTTGTATTAAATGAATGGTTGTAGGTTTTCTTACAAATGAATAAATATATGATGATTGCATTGTATTAACTGGATACGAGTATGTTGCATGCCTATTGTTTATTTAATGAGTTTCATAAGAGACATTGGAGCACATCCTAGTTTTTGAATCACATTAAACACATATAATCCACCCTTGGACTTTGTTGAGAGCCTTGGAATAGAGCCAAGGTACTAAAACACCCTCCCACCCAAATATGAAGACATGGTTCTAACAATTACCCATAAAGAGAGATGTCTCACATGAGATGGCATCTGCATCACTGGTGCTTCCAACTGAGCTCTTCTCTGTCGAGCTGATATCTCAGGATTTTTTGTGTTGAAAATAAGGGACTGAACATGGGTCGGGATCCATGGAAAAAGGGACATAAAATACAACAGTCATTTGTGGTTATGTATTCATCATCAATATCATCACTAAGTACTAAATCATGGACTACGTCATTTGGATGATCAACTTCTTGATCGAATTCTTCATCTGACACATCTCTGGTGGACAATTTCTCCTGATATGCACCACCTTCTTCTTCGACATTGTCTTCTTCCTTTGCATTATACTTGACCGATATTCCTCTTGGATCATATCTAATAATGTATGACCAACATGCTTTACCTAGAACCTATGAGTAAAAGACCTGCTCACATTGACTTGGAAGAACATAAGCCTATGTACCCTGTTCAAGTGCCCTTATATTAACCATGGTAAATCCATTGGCATGATCAATAACATTTCTTTCAGGATCACATTCATTCATTCATAACCTTTACCATTTTACCTCAAACAAAACTATTTTAGAGGAATTAAAATAACACTAAATTATATCTTCGAAATAACCATAGTACTTATTTTCATATACTTTGAGATGCTCGTCACTTATAGAGGAAATACTAGTGACTTGAAAAGATTCATTTATCCCACAATCAAATGTTTTCTTCTTGTCATCCAACCTTTTTATGCGAAATAAACAAAAAAATGCATTTATACAATGGGAAACAATGAAAAAATTGATAAAGGTAAATATACTTCCCTTTTTATCTTTTAAACCACATGCTAAATCAAATTCCCTTTGTGTAAGTTCACAGGGATATTCTTTTGGATGACGATGCACTGTATTAATCAATTTACTCACCCCTTCCCATGATAAGGTACCGTACAATTCTATACATCATTTTATCCATTCCTCCATCCAATCAAGATTATTTTCAATGTATAAATGTACTGCATCTAACATGTGAGAAACTATACTAAGAATTTTAAATTAGCTATCACTAAAGGAAATTAAGATTACCTTATTATACTGATGGAATAATAAAAATTACATGAGTAAGATATATAAGAAATTGAAAATTTAATTATTATACTAGATTAAATCTGCACCATCTAATTACCTTTCACTTTCCTTATTCTACCTTCCCCTAAAAGGACCTCCCCTTCAAATTTGTTTATGTAGTTGGCATGCCAAATGTGAGGCAAATTGATATTTTTTACTAAATTTTGAAGATACTGACTAATGTACACCATGGATTGATATACCATATATCCCTACACAATAGAACCCTTAGGACATGCTCTTTGTCTAAAAAATCCTTCAATGACTTCAAATTCTTTTCCACCATCCACATTGAGCTTGTGTGTACAGGTCCACACAATTCAATCTCCTCAACTTGTTGTATGAAATAGTGCTCTCGTGCATTGAAAAATTCTGGAGGTAAATACTTTTGCATTTCACACATTAGACGAGAAATTTCTCTCTTCCAATACCTAATATCTTCTTTATGGATTTCTTTAGATGAAATCCACCTACAAATGATGCATGAAAATAACAATGGTCAACAAGACTGAGGCATATATATAATAAAGTTATAAGTTGTAAAACACAATATTTCAATAAGCTATTGAACAAAGTGAACAAACATTTTCATGCCTATAAATTGTTACTTACGTCATGTATTTACCAAGATCATATATAACTTGTTTTATGTTGTCATCAAAGCAATTTGGGAGAGATAGAGGTAGAACGTACTGTAACAAAAAGAAAATCATTATTTATTTCCCAATAAGAGACAATAATTACTAAAAATATGTACTAAATGGAAATTATATACATAAATAATTACCTTAATGAATGTATGCCATTCATGAGTTTTAACACCGCCAAAACCACCTTTTTCGTTAAGATATTTTGTATGTTTGACAAAAACCCTCTTGGAAACCTTATTTTTCGAATGACCTCTTTTATATCATTTCTTTGTTTCTCTGTTAATAACCATGGAAGACTAATATTTTGGTCCCCCTCTCTCACATTGGAATTAATTACACTTTTTAATGCGTGATTGGCTTCTGCAATGTCACTATAAATTTTTCCAATTTTTTTTCAGCCCTTCCATCTAAGATTCAGCATATCATTTATATTACATTCTTCCCAATATGCATTGTATCAGACAAATGAGTTATTTGTAGGTGCTCATAGTAAGAAAACCTATTGAATTTTATGGGATAACTCTTCATTCCTCATGGAATCCCATTCATGCCTTCATGATATTCAATATTAAACATAAGCGAGAACACATTAACAATAATTCATGACACCTATGGTAGAAAAAATTCAATAAAAATATAAAATTCATAATATTACATATTTATATGCTACATATACAATTTGTATACCATGACGATGTCTATTATATTCCAACTTCCATAGGTGAGGTGTCATTCTTTGTGGTTTCTTCCCATTATGTTCTTTATCATTGCATTTTATTTTCTCGGTAGTTCGATACCTATGGTTCTTAGGGAAAAAGAGCATGTGCTCATCAAACACCTCCTTTCTTAAACTACTTGAACAACGAGATTTTATCCTAGGACGGCATACTGGACATGCATATTTTCCCTTATTTGAAGACATGAAAGATATATGTATTAATGTTATATAAGAATCAAAATATTATTAATTTAAATAAAAAATGCATTATATTTACGTTAAAAACATATTAATTTTAAGTGCAATGGAAATTTACATACCACTAAAATGTGTTAACTCGAGAGCGTCATGAATTGTCGATGCAAGTATTCAATGGAACTGAAATTGTTTCTTCCCTATTGGTCTAGAGATGTCATGCATAGTGATGTCATCCCATAAATTCAATAGCTCATAGATAAGAGGCTGAATATATACATTCATATATTTAACTTGGTACTTACTTAATTTATTCAACATACGATGCTATTTATTTATGTGTCTTAATATATAAAATGTGTTCTCATGCAGCAATGAAACAAAGAAATGAAATAATATGATTGCTTTCAAAAAAATACCTGAATAGTCATTTCCAACATTGTGTGCTCTCTCTTTATCAACATTGAAGGAATAATGTTATTTATTTATGACAAAAACATGCCACACTGAGTAAGTAGAACAAAGCTCTCCAAATGGATTGAAACCATCAACTGCCAATGAAAATATAACATTACAAGGTTCATATTTAAAAATTGGTCATTTTTATTTGATGTTCTGCAATGAAGAACCATATGCATGCATTCGAAGAACACCATCTTCACTTATGTTCTTTGTGTGGTAATCCATAAATTGTGCTATAATTTGGCACCTGAATAGTCATTGGAAACCAGTTTTTATGGGAATATAATGAAGAACTTTGTGAGGCACCTTTTTTGTTACTTGATCAGTTCGATATATACTAATTTCACATTGGGGCCATTTATTTTCTTGTGCATATTTTCCATCATATATAATATGATCATTAGGACATGCATCAACAGCTTGATACTCCATTCCAATTTCTTTTGTAATAAAGAATACCTCTCAACATGTGCGTGGTAAATTATTTGATGGTGGTAATAGAAATTCACCCAACAGTGTGCAACATTGAAAAAAATGAAATGTAAACAATATAAATCATTAAATATTTCTTATCCCTAATTTTTGAATTAGTTAACACTAAAAATAGAGGAAAATAGGGAACCTTTCATACCATGTGAAGATGCAATTAATACATTACATACATTAGGAGCTGTGTGAAACAAGTGTTTGATCAACCATTCAAAACTATCAAGTTCACCGACAACAATATAGAACATAGAATACTTTTTGTTGAGCCTTCGTAAAGAGGCTCTTGGAACTTGTCGAGTAGAGGAACAGCATGGAGGTTATCCTGATCTAATGGAGCAAATGTGTCGTGGATCAATCTATTTATCTCATCTTCTCCATTTGTATCAATAACGTCATATTCGTCCATAGGATGATTAATAACTTGATATTCAATATTATGATATCCATGTTTCTCACCTTGTAAAGTAGTATTTCTACTATAATTATGTGGCAAATATCTCTATGGCTATCGGCATTTAGGGGGAATTGTCTTTATAATTAAAAAAAATGCAATAACATTGGTGTATAATATACAACACATATATTTAAAATCATAAAACATTTTTTGAATAAATGATGAGTACTATTACAAGAAGTACATTATGTAATGAATAACGTCTTACTAAGGGACGATATTCAAACCCCCCTTCAGCATGCCCCTTCTCCTTACAATGCTTCTTGGTACTTGTTCTTATAATTATTCTCGTTCATAAACCCCTGCAATCATTGCAAGGGCAATAACACTTTCCATCACCCTTTGGCTCCAATGCTGCCTTAAACTCAACATACCTCTTATTATGTTCTTCCCAAGTATATTTCTTTGACATTCTAATAGTCTATAAGAACCAAAAAAACTCAATCAATGTAAAAGTAAATTAAATAGAGTATATATATATATATTAAAGGAGACAGAAAATTAAAGGAAATGATTTGGAAAGTGACAAATTAGTAAATATAATTTCAAAAGCAATGATGGTGTTTCCCTAATTAGTTCATCTTCATCTTTTTTTAATCAAACAATGATTAAGAGACCAATCCTGATGACATTATATTTACTCATTGGAAAAAAAATAGTTCACTAACCACAAACCTCAATGCAAAACTAAAATTTTACAAAGATTTTGAAATTGAGTAAATTTCATGATGATCTAACCATTTTATCTATTTAAATAAGAATATATAGTATTACCTAAAACACCCATTAATCTAAGACGAACCCATTATTTCTCATGTACCTTGCCTAATAAAATTATAAACTCTATCATGATACATTCAAATCAATACCTCCTAATCATACATCTCTTTCCATGTTGGTATTGGATGTGTTAGTATTGAGAAGAAAATGCATAGTTGACGCACTTTATGTCTGACCCTACACATTAAAGGATACAAATAATTTAAAAATACTAACCTGGAAACCAAAGGAGATCAAAAGTTCGAGGTGTTAAACCAGTTCCAGAATCTTGAAATTAGAGATGGAACAATCAACAAAAAAATTGTTGCAACAATAGCAAAATATTTGATAAAAGATGTCTTAAGAAAATGTATTTATAGATCAATGATCATGGCGGTTATAGCGAAAATGCACCATGATCAAATTTCAACAATAAGAAAAAGTTAATGATCGTTACTGTGATGACAGTTGATTTGTAAGTGTTTAGAGTTTCGGCGCTAGAGCGAAGAATCTGTGTCTTCATCGCAAAAGAGACAAAATTTCGTCGCTATAAAGAAAAACAATCATTTATGTGCAATAGCGGCGATGATCAAGGTCCAAAACAATTTCTTTTCAAAAATTTGATCAATTTATCCACGAAAATTTCCATTTTAACTTATTCGTGGAAATATTTCGTAGAATTTGTGATCCATATGTACTAGTGTGAAATATTATTATCTATGGTTTTAAATCAACCATGGTTCAAATTCATCCTTGGATTGAAGTTAATCTTTATTTAAAATCAACTATGGATTGAAGTCACCATGGATTTAGGTCACCCATAGATTGAAGTCAACCATGGACTGAATTCAACCTTGTATGGAAGTCAACATTGGATCAAAGTCAACTATGAATTGAAGTTAAATATGGATTAAAGTTAATGTTGGGTTGAATTCAACCTTGTATTAAAGTGAACCATAGATTTAATTCAACATTGAATTCAACCATGGATTAAAGTAAACTTTTGGTTGAATTCAACCATGGCTCAAAGTAAACCTTGGATTAAGGTCAACCTTAGATTCAAGAAATACTTGGATAGAAGTTGACCTTGAGGTCAATATTCAATTGAAGACTTTAAATTCAAATTTGGATTGAAGTCAACCATGAACTATTGTTATATATGGACTGAAGTCAACCATTAACTATTGTTATATATGGACTGAAGTCAACCATGGTTTAAAGTCAATCTTTCTTAAAATTCAACAATGGATTAAATTCAATTATGGATTTAAGTCAACCATGGTTCAAATTCAAAATGTTGTTGAAGTCAACCTTGCTTAAAATTCAACTTTGGATTGAAGTCAAACCTTGTTCGAAGTCAAACAACCACTTTTAAAAATGTGGTTTTGGTTTCTTAATTTGGTCAAAAAATTGTTGGCCATGTTCTCCTTGTTATTTTCAACTATGTTCAATGGAAACCATGTTCTATTGGTTATGTAAACCATGATGCACTAAATTCAACCATGCTTAAGCAAGGTTCAGCCATGATTCAAGTCCACCTTAGTTTAACGTAAAATATGGATTCAATTCAACCATGCCAAAACATGGTATAAATAACTGAACTTTTTCAAGAAGAAAAAACATGGTACTTTTGTTATTCAATTTTGAATTAAAAGGTACAAAGTCATGTCTCCAAAGAACAAGTGCTAGTTGGATTTTTCCAAGAGCATACCATACAAGTGGATAATACATTAAAAAAAGTTCCACACCCTAAAGCAGCCACTATAGAAGTAGAAAAAAGCATCAACTCTTGTTGGACAAAAAGCAGAGAAACAAATTAGCCAACACCAAACAAAGGTCTGAGGAAATGACAAAAATCATAAACATAACTTCGAAAACCAACCATCTTATGAAAGGATGAAGATCAAATCCTAGAATTCAAGGTTGTTTTCCAACATCTCCTCTCAATTAAGGAAACCTTCAATATCATCCAAAGCATATTTTGATAGAGAGTTTGCATCATAATTATTTTATCTAAAGCTATGCTTGATAGATATCTCATAAATTATTGTATGATCAATTATTTATTTATTTATTTAATTTATTTATTTATATTATTTATTTTTGAAGTTTTGATTTATAATTTTTTTAAAATTTTTATAATAATAATTATATTAGTAGTAGCAATTAACCATTCCATCCACATACATCAACGATCAACTAGCACAACCACATTTTTAAAAATGATTGATATACATTAATCGTTATATATCAACCACATTTATAAGTGTAATCATATTTTATATACGTTGAAAATGTACTTGTTAATCATGTTCATAAATTGAAGCCTTTAATTTGTAAGCCATGAGCATTTTATATTTATACTCATATTCATATTTTAAAGTTTAATGTGCATGTATGTTTATACTCCTATTCATTAAGGTTTAATTTATATGCTTTTTTAAATAGTCTAGCAAGCCATCAACATTTTATGTTTATACTTATATTCATATTTTAAAGTTTAATGTACATGTATGTTTATACTCATATTCATTAAGGTTTAATTTATATGCATTTTTACTTATATTTTCTTTTAATACACTTTAGCACATTGTATCTACATGACCTACACATATAAATTTATTTTCCCCACTTAATTGCATAAACACAAGTCCTTCAATCAATTTTTTGAGATGAAAAATAACAGTTCCTTGATATTCATAAACAATCAAAGGTAACAGGTTCCTATATGTTGCTCTTCTTGCTGGCCACAAAGGGTGATCCTGCCTCTGTCAACTACTCGTTCTTGGCACATTGAGGCCCAAAGCTACAACCAGGGATCTGGTACCACACTATCATGTCCCCAACCCTTACTCGGCAGAGAGGACGAGACTAACATCTATCAACCCGGGAAATCTAAGCCCCATGAACATACATGATATATACAATGGAAAAAAAATAATTCATTCAACACTTTCATGCATTCAACAGTCTTATTATAACAGTCAAGCTTCACTCTGTGAGCTTCTAGCCAATCGATTCCAATGAGAACATCATAGGAACCAAGTGGTAGAACATTCAGTTCTACACAAGTGATCAATCCATTCATCACCAATCAACATTTCTCCACCACTTCATTAAATTTTCTCGTAGTTCCAGTGGCTAGCTGAACTAACCAAGACTTGCTATGTTTTACCTTCCTAAGAGCACAAACCTCCACTACTCTAGGAGCAATATAACTGTGAATAGAACCAGGGTCAATCAAAATAGAAATAGATTTCTCAACAATATTACCTGCAACTTAAAGCATATAAATACATAGATGCATAATAAAATGTACATGATATATACAACAGAAGAAAATTCATTCATTCAACAGATTCATGCATTCAACATGTTCATGATAATGTCATAATAATTCATAAGCAATTCCAATTGCAGAACTTAAATACACTGGAATACTTATCTTTGAAAAAATCTCATCTCGCAACCAACTATGTCTATGCAACATTCCACGCAACCTTAGGCCAACATGCTCTTTAATCTCTTAGCAACACTACCACCCTTGAGATGGGCATGATTTTCCCCAAGGAATAAGGAACACTAGCAAAATTTCCCCATAGCTAAGGATACAATAAAATTCAGTCAAGCCAACACAGTTGGGTTTATCAGAATTACACAGGAAATGGTTTACACTTAGCCAAAATCACATGAGACACAACCAAGCCAAACGATGGTTTTATCAAGCTTCCAGCCAAGCCATCCTTCCAGTTGGGTTTATCAGGCTGTCAAGGAGGTGGGAAGACTGACTACTAAGCTAGTGAGCTCAACCCTAGAGCTATGAACACCCACACTGGATCTAGTCTGATTTATAAACAATTACACACCCAACACAAGGAATCATTCCCTTCCAATGCTCTTCAGGGCATGCAAAGAAGAAAACCAGCCTTCTACATTGGTCTATGAGATTCTTTCACACACTAGGTTCATCAATCAAGTCTAGAATCTTTTTCCATTCCTTCAATCAATTCAAAATCCAAATGTGGATGCACACAAAGTGATCTCAGTCTTGGGATTTACCAAAACGTAGAACGTAGCAGACGCCAGGGGTTACATACAAACACAGAAATTTACAAATTTTTGAAAATTGTTGGTGCCAGACCGACTGCTGCCAATTACCAAAACAAAAATGTTTGTTGGTTATTCAAAATCAAAGACACAAAATTGAATTATGGGCAATCGTGTTCAAGAAAACGACCATCAAATAGGACAAACGTAAAGAGAAATAATCCACAGATGGAAAACCCAAAACATGAAGGATCCAGATCGTCAAACATGAGAAATTCTTGAAAGGTTCAGACTCAAAAATGTTTTTGCTTTCTTGCTATTGTGTGAATGCCCAATTGGGTTTCCAAAAATGTTTTGTTCAATCCAAATCGCGAGGGAAGGTGAAACGTTGTTGCATGAGGGAAAAGGTGGTCGTTTTTTGGTGTTTTCTTGCCCAAGAAAATTTAAAAACATTTTTCTATAATTGGTTCTCTACCCAATTTGAATTTCTTCCCACCCTTCCAATCCCCCACTCCGTCATCATTAGGAAAAATCATTTTCCCATCTCATTTAGTTTCGTTGACATAGTCAGCTACGGGTTTTTAATTAAAATTGCAATTTAACATGATGTTCAGCTATTAATGTTCAGCTAGCATAAAAAAATACCATTGGCCACACCTTAATTGCCGAAACATAAATACTAAATCGATGGTGGGGATTTTTCCTAGCTCCACACCATGATTATTTACATCATTTTATTTAAATGAAAACGGAGTCAAAACTGGGATGTTACGTTCCCCTCTCCCTTCAACAGAAATTTCCTCAGTGCTTTACAACATTGAACAAAAATGCTTGCTGGTACTGCCCTCAGCAATCCATAGATTCGAACAAAAATGGATGTTCCAGTCGCATGGCATCCTCCAGCTTCCATGTAGCTTCTTCAGGACTATAGTGCTCCCATTGCACCTTCACCTGTCCTATTGCTCAGTTCCAAAACATTGTGACCTTCCTGGCAAGGATGTGCATAGGCTTGATTTGGAACTCTCCCTCTGGTTCCACCTGAATCACATCCCAATTTATTACATGGTGAGGATCATGTATATATTTCTTAAGCAAAGAAACATGAAAAAAATTATGAGCTCTAGTGCTAGCAGGAAATGAAGGTCTATATGCAAATGGCCCTATTCTTTCAAGCACTTCAAACATCCCACAGTATCTAGGTGACAACTTGGCACAACTTGCAATATTCAAGGAACTCTTATTTTCCTTCACTCTGAGGTAATAATGATCCCCAACACTGAACTCTCTGTTCACCCTATGCTTATCTACATAACTTTTCTGTGTGTCTTGGGCTGCCTTCAAATTCTTCTTGATCTTTACAACTTCCTGCTCCATCTCCTTGAGCAATTCTAGACCAAGCACAACTATGTTCACTAGATTATCCCAAGTCACCAGTGTCCTACACCTTCTACCATACAAAGCTTCATATGGACTCATCCCCAAGGATTCTTATTGTCCATTGTTATAACAAAACTCAACCAGGTGTAAATAATCTTCCCACTTGGTTGGTTTGTCCATCACATACATGCAATCATGTATTCTAGCACCTAGTTAACTCTCTCAGTCTGTCCATCAGTCTGAGGATGGTAGGTAGTGTTGAAATTCAACTTTGTACCCAAATCTATAGACAACACCTTCCAAAAATTGCAAGTGAACTTGACATCTCTATCAGAGACTATTGCCTTAGGAAATCCCTGCAGTTTGAAAATGTCCTTCATGAATATCTTTACAATGTCATCAGTCTTATGCATAGACTTAACCGGTATAAAATGTGTTGCCTTTGTCAACTTATCCACCACAACCATGATGGAATCGTGTTGTCTCCAAGTCATTGGAAATCCTGTAATAAAATCCATGGAAATAACTTTCCATTTCCATTCTGGAATTGGAAAAAGATGCAACAAACATGTTGGATGTTGATGTTAAACCTTCACTTGCTAACACTTCATGCACCTTGAAATATATTCCGCTGTGTCCTTTTTTCCTGGCCAAAAGTACTGCTTTATGGCTGTAGCAATCATCTTCTAATATCCTGGGTGACCAAAATATGGAGCTTGATGAATCTCATCCATAACAACCCTCCTCAAATATGATACATTTGGAATATAAATTCTATTCTTAGAAGTAATAATTCCATCTTCTTACAATTTATATCCCTCATACTTCTTTTCAAGGATTTGCTGCTGCAACTTGTCCTTGACCTGTGCATACAATTCATCTTCAACAACATGATTAGTAATCTGTTGCCTCAAATCTAATTTGCAAATACTAATGGATGCCACATGCATCTCCTACACCTTCCTACTGAGTGCATCAACTACCTTATTCTCTTTTCCTTTTATGTGCTTGATTTCAAAATCAAACTCACATAAAAACTCTAACCATCTCCCTTGCCTAGCATTCAGAGTAGGTTTATCAAACAAATACTTCAGACCATAATGGTCTGTCCTTAGCTCAAATTTTATGCCCATCAAGTAATACCTCCACATCGTGAGATCATGTACTATGGCTACAAGTTATAAATCATGAGTGGCATAGTTCTTCTCATGCTCCTTCAGCTTTCTTGACTCATAACATATCACATGGTTGTCTTGCATAATAAATCCTCCAAGTCCTTGGCCACATGCATCTGTACATACCACAAAATATTTCTCTGGGTCTACAACTTTCAAGATCGATGCACTTGTGAGAAGATACTTCAACTACTGGAAAATTTCTTCACACTTTGGGGTCCATTCAATATTTATCCCCTTCCTTTGCAAATAAGTGATAGAATGTGCAACCTTGGAGAATCCTTCAATGAATCTCCTATAGTATCCTACAAGCCCCATGAAAGATCTTACCTCTGTCACATTATTTGGAGTAGGCTAATTCTTAATAGCTTCAATCTTCTCAGGGTCTACAAATATACCCTCCTCTGAGATAATGTGACCCAAGTACTGAATTCTATCCCTATAGAAGTCACACTTGCTCAGCTTTGCATACAGCTAATGTTCTTTGAGAAATTGCAATGTCAGTATCAAATGTTCTTCATTCTCTTCTTCATTCTTAAACAAGAATGTTGCCAAGCAAAACAAGAATGAATTTGTCCAAATACCTGATGAAGACACTATTCATAAGGAACATAAATGTTGTTGGTGCATTTGTGAGACCAAATGGTACCACTACAAACTCATAATGTCCATACCTTGTTCTGAATCCTTTCTTATGAATGTCTTCATCCTTGATTCTCACCTAATGGTAACCAGACCTCAAGTCAATCTTGGAAAATACCTTTACTCCTTTCATTTGATCAAAGAGATCATCAATTCTTGGCAAGGGGTATTTGTTCTTCACCGTGACTTTATTAAGCTTCCTGTAATCAATACACAATATTAGTGTACCTTCTTTCTTCTTTACGAATAGAACTGATGCTCCCCAAGGAGACACACTCGGCCTGATATACTTTTTCTCCAACAATTCTTGCAACTGCATCTTCAACTCTAACATTTCTGGTGTACTCATTCTGTAGGGTGCTCTTGACACTGGTGTTACTCCTGGAACAAGTTCAATTGTGAAATCTATGTCCCTCTTTGGAGAAAGTCCTGGAACCTCATCAGGAAAAAAATCCTTAAAGTCTTCCAACACAGAATAGTCTTCCACCCTAGGAGTTTCATTCTCTACTTCCTCCTCAATATGGGCTACCTACAACTGGCAACCTTTTCTACAAAACTTCTTTAACTGCATTGCTCAAATATGTCTCACCAAGATTACCTTTGGAATGCCTCTTACAACGACTAGGTTCTCTTCTTAATCCATGCATTCAAAAGTCTTATTATAATAGTCAAGCTTCACTCTGTGATCTTATAACCAATCCATTCCAATGAGAACTTCATAGGAACCAAGTGGTAGAACATTCATATATACACAAGTGATCAATCCATTCATCACCAATGGACATTTCTCCACCACTTCATTAAATTTTCTCTTAGTTCCAGTGGCTAGCTGAACTAACCAAGACTTGCTATGCTTTACCTTACCAAGAGCACAAACCTCCACTACTCTAGGAGCAATATAACCATGAGTAGAACCAGGGTCAATCAAAATAGAAATAGATTGCTCAATAATATTACCTCCAACTTCAACCACCATTGACTGGTGATCTACCTAACGGTCTTTCAGTGCTGCATAAATTCTAGGTACGGCCCTTACTACTTGTCCCACTATTTCTGCCTCTTGAATATTGTATGTTGGCCTTGCATTTTCATTCTCAAGTTGACAGTACCTACGCATGTGGGGTCCTCCACATTTCCAATATTGGAGTGGTGCTCTGTTCTATTGTGGATCTTTTGGCTTCTCTCCCATCGCTCTAGCTGGCTACTTCTGAACTTGTGCTAGTTGGTTCTGTTGATTCCTGAAGTTATAAGGTTTGAAACCTTTCTTCCTTTGATTGGACTTCTCACTCCTTTTGTCCTTCCATGTTTTCTGGTAATCTCATTTGTTCTTTCTTTTCTCGTAGCAATACTTAGCTTTTCTTATTGCTTCTTCTAGAGTTCTAGGTTCATAGAACTCAATTCGGTCTTTGTAGGACTGAGGAAGTCCACTAAGAAAATACTGGATCTTTACCTTCTAATATTTAATATCCCTGACATACCTCAACAGCTCCAAAAACTTATTGGCATACTCTTCCATAGTCTGTTGTCCCAATCTCAGCTCATGGAACTCTTTGATCTTGTCATCATACCACCTATTAGAGAGGTACGTCTCCTTGAAATAATTTCGAAACTGCTTCCACACAATCTTCCTTTCATTGATATTTTTTACTTGCGTGAAATGCTCCCACCGTATGGATGCTCTTCCAGTCAAATTGAAAATGGCTACTCTAGCTTTCATATTCCCATAATAGTCTTAGACTTGGAAATATTTTCTCATCCCAAGAAGCCAAGCTTTAGATTCTGACCATTCTTTATCTCACCATTAAAGGTAGGAGGCCTTGCCTTCTTAAATTCATCTCGTGAGTGTTTCTGGTAGTGCCTACTTCTTTGATTCTTGTGCGAAGAAGAACTTGAATCTCCAGTGGACCCTTCAGATTCAGATGACTCACTAGGTGATCTCTTTCTTCTTCTAGCAGTGCTCTTACTCCCTTCTGGATTTTCTATCTGGTCCTCGGAGTTCATATTTCTCTGAAAGTATGTCAAAATTTGTAGCATGGCTGCATTCAGATGATTATGCTCCTCCTAAGCCTTAACCAATCTTTCATTATCTTCCTTGTAACTCTACATCTCTGCCATTAGGATTCTCATGGTGGCTGCAAAATCTAAGGGAGTCTCTTGCAATATTCTCCCATTAGACTCTGTCTAAACATTTCCAAATTGGACATTTTCCCTGATAGCATCTTCCTCATACTCATTAGGGTTCTGTAGATCATCATGTAGGTTGTCGGTTCTCATGGTTGAAACACAACTCACTTTACCCAACTTCACTATCTGGAATGTTGCTTTTGAAGGTGACTATGATTCTGCAAAATGTGTTAATAACACAGTTTGTTAAATTATAAATTTATAGCATTCTCAAAAATTCACAACTACTTACCTTCATTTGGAAAATCATACATTGACAACTTTGCCCAAAACACATAATTTTATTTCAAAGAATGACTATTTCAGGGGGGCGACATGGGTCAGGGGGGCTTGCCCCCATGTGGATTCCCTACGCCGCTTCCATTTTTCACCTTTTAGACCCCTGAAAATCCCACTGAAAACCTGCTAAAAATCCCTATTTCGGAGCAAAATTTTCACACGCTGCATCGAAATTTTTTTTAGAATTTGACCCTCTACAACAGCTCAATCCTTGTTTTCCATCTGCCGTAGCAGCTCCATTATTTCTTTCTCATCTGCCACATTGGATCCTTCATCATCTTCCATCAGTCGCTGCACGTTGGCCCGATCTTCAAATTTATTCCACCGCACATCGGCTCGATGTTCATCTTCCATCCGTCGTAGAAGCTTGATGTTCAACATTCTTCTGTCGCACATTGTCTCGATTTTCATCTTCCATCCATAGTAGCGGCTCGATGTTCAACATTATTCCACCGCATGTCAATTCGATGTTCATCTTCCATCTGCCATAGCAACTCAATTATTCATTTCCCCACTACCACTGCGACTCAAAACTCAACTTTTAGCCGCCGCTTCGTCGGCTCAAACTTCAAATTTCGGCTGCTGTAGCGGCTCGAAAATTCTTTTTCTTGCCGCCACTACCAACACTTAGATGAATTTTTGAAATTTCTTCCATGTCGGCTCCCTTCTGGCGATTCCTTCTCCTTTCCTCATCTATCGTTGCAGCTGCTTTTCGGTAAGCTGAGCCGCTTTCACTGGCTCACTCTTTAGCTTCCATCCGTCACATAGAGGCTCATTCTTTCTCTTATTACTGCCGCCGTTGTGGCCCTTCTTTGGCTTTCTCAGTTGCCATGCAAGAAGAGGAATTTTTTTCAAACACTTAGAAAAAAAAATTCCTTCTTGTCGGCTCCATCTCACCAACGCGATCATCGCGTCAACTCCCTCTTGGAAACCCAACAACCACTGTGGCTCCAATATTGACAACGAAGCCACTATGCATTTTCCAACACTTAGAGAAAATTCTGAAATTTTCTCATATCTGTTGCTCTTCCTACTAGCCACACAGGGTGATCCTGCCTCTGTCAACTACTCAATCCTGTCCCATTGAGGCCCAAAGCTGCAACCAGGGCTCTGATACCACACTGTCATGTCCCCAACCCTTACTCAGTGGAGAGGACGCGACTAACATCTATCAACCTGGGAAATCTAAGCCCCATAAACATAATACATATATATATATATGAAAAATCCATTTGAAATTAAAGCATATAAATACACAGATGCATAATAAAATGTACATGATATATACAGTGGAAGCAAAGTCATTCATTCAACACATTCATGCATTCAACATGTTCATGATAATGTTAATAATTCATAAGCAATTATAGTTGCAAAACTTAAATACACCAGAATACTTATCTTTGAAAGAAGCGTGTCCCGCAACAAGCTATGTCGCTGCAACATTCCACCCAACCATAGGCCAGCGTGCTCTTGTTTATTCTAAGAATGTAGAAGAGCATGTTGGCCTATGGTTGGGTGGAACGTTGCAGTGACATAGCTAGTTGTGGGATGAGATTCTTTCAAAGATAAGTATTATGGTGTATTTAAGTTCTACAACTGTAATCGCTTATGAATTATTATGACATTATCATGAACATGTTGAATGAATGATTTTTCTTCCACTATATATATCATGTATATTTTATTATGCATCTATGTATTTATATGCTTTAAGTTCAAATGCATTTTTCACACACACACACACACACACACATATATATATGTATATATATGTATGTATGTATATATACGTATGTATGTATGTATGTGTTATGTTCATGGGGCTTAGATTGCCCGGGTTGATAGTTCTTAGTCGCATCCTCTCCGCCGAGTAAGGGTTGGGGACGTGACAGTAATCATATTTTATATATGTTGAAAATGTACTTGTGCTAATCATGTTCATAAATTAGAGCCTTTAATTTGTAATCCATCAACATTTTATATTTATACTCATATTCATATTTTAAAGTTTAATTTGCATGTATGTTTATACTCCTATTCATTAAGGTTTAATTTATATGCTTTTTTAACTAGTCTAGCAAGCCATCAACATTTTATGTTTATACTCATATTCATATTTTAAAGTTTAATGTGCATGTATGTTTATACTCATATTCATTAAGGTTTAATTTATATGCATTTTTACTCGTCTAGATTTTCTTTTAATACACTTTAGCACATCGTAGCTACATGACCTACATGTATCAATTTATTTTCCCCACTTAATTGCATAAACACAAGTCCTTCAATAAAATTTTCGAGATGAAAAATAGCAGTTCCTTGATATTCAGAAACAATAAAAGGTAACAGGTTACATCCTCACGTATAATCAGTCAATGTTCAATCAATTTATACATGTGTTCACATTTTAACCCTAATCCAATAAAATAGTCCCATGAGATTGATATATTTTCATAAAATGGACTACTAAAGGGATATGCAATTAAAATCAAGAGATTATGCGAAGTATAGGTTTTAAGGTTTGCATATTGTTTCTAAATAAATATATATTGATTCATGTGAGGTTTGTTGGGTTTAATTTGTATTTAACTAAATTATGATAAATTTATCATTGATAAATATGCCCAATTGAGATAAATCAATGCTATTTTATATAAGCAATCCATTACACAAGTACATTTTGAGTATTATCATTCACTTTATGTTATCATTTATTAGTTATTTTGATGGATCATGTTGTTAACGTTAACGTTCAATGTATGGTCACTTTTCAATCCATTGTTTATGTTGGAAGCTACAACATTATCTATTAGATTTTTATCATTTAAGAAATACAATCTTAGGATCTTATCTGAGAGAATAACATGCATAGCAAAAAAATCATAAGAGACAAGAGACATAAACAACATTCCTTGCGGAAACCATAAAGGAGAAAACCTTGCAACTTCCTCAGAGATAGAATGAGCACCACTGGTAACAGTAAACCCCAAAGACAGAAAAGATGATCTCCACAGTTGTTCTCTCTCTCTCTCACTTGAGAGAGCTTCTCCTCTCTCATTCATGCACCCCAATGAGTGAGTGTGAGTGTGATAAATAGAGAGGCTCACTCTCTATTTATATTCTTCCGTTCACTTAATGTCCACTTCAACATGTATACCCAACTTAACAATTACTTAGTAGGGCCGACATCTCTAGGAGAGTCTAATAACCCTAGTGCCCCACAATTGTGGGGATTTTCCCTCCGATCAACAAGGAGGGTTAACCTTGACACAATTGTGGGGACTATTTCCCCGACTTACAATGGAGGGTTAACCTCAATGACTTTACATGACTTGTTTACATTATTGAATCTCCCAATCGAAACATTGGGGTATGACATGACTTAATTACATTATAGATACTTCCCGGAATAAACATCGGGGTACAATACATAATATATACAAGTGAATACATTCTGAAGTTACAAATACATCAACACTCCCTCTTAACTAGGAAGGTATTCTCTTGACACAATTTATCAGCACAAATATTCTTCTCTGTATCATCTGGATTATCTTCATCTTCAAGTCATCTTCATCACTGGATCTGGATCATCACTGGATCTGGATCATTACTAGATCATCATCATTGGATCTGGATCATCATTGGATCATCACTGGTCATCATCACAGGTTCTATCTCTCAGTTATTCTCGTCATCGAAATTTCTATAGATCTAGCCCTTTCTCATGTTGGTTGTAGGCCTATCCTCCAAGTAGGTCTTCATCTTCTTCAGCACTTATATCTGACCCAGTTAGAAAGGCCCTCCCAATGCTTACATCTAACCATGGGATGAACACATCGACCATGTCAGAAAGGTGCGCCCAGCAATCACATCTGACCATGGGATGAACACATCAACCATGTCAGAAAGGCCCAACACTTATATCTTACCATGGGATGAACACATCAACCATGTAAGAAGTGCTCAACACTTATATCTTACCATGGGATGAACATATCAACCATGTAAGAAGGGCTCAACACTTATATCTGACCATGGGATGAACACATCAACCATGTTACAAGGGCTCATCACTTATATATGACCATGGCATGAACACATCAACCATGTCAAAAGGGCTTTGCACTTATATCTGATCATGCAGAATGAACACATCCTGCAGTCACATCATAATGGCTCTTAGTCCCAGACTGAAATTCCTGGTAACTGACTAGGTGCCTCCATTCTCCCAGAGAATGGCCTCTCAGCACTTAAGCTGAGCTTCAGTCCCAGAATAAAATTCTTAGTAACTGACTAGGTGCCTCCATTCTCCCAGAGAATGGCCTCTCGACACTTAAGCTGAGCTTCAATCCCAGACTGAAATTCCTGGTAACTGACCAGGTGCCTCCATTCTCCCAGCTAATGGCCTCTCAGCACTTAAGCTAAGCTTCAGTCCCAGACTGAAATTCCTTGTAACTGACCAGGTGCCTTCATTCTCCCAAAGAATGGCCTTCTCAACACCTAAGCTGATCTTCAATCCCAGACTGAAATTCCTGGTAACTAACCAGGTGCCTCCATTCTCCCAAAGAATGGCCTTCAGCACTTATATCTGATCATGTGGGAACACATCCCATAGTCACCTCAGAATGTCTCAACACTTACATCTGACTATGGAAGGAACCAATCCTATCACCATGTCCGAATGGATCACGGACTCATCACTTCCCTTTGGAGGGAACCTCAATCTGGAGAACATCGAGCTTCTCCCTGAAGTACTCAAACTTCACTTTGGCGATTACATCAGGGCTGATTACATTCAAGGATAACCTGCGAGCTTTTCCAGGTCCGATTACATCCAAGTACAACCTACAGGAGCGTTTACGTCTGAGCCACCTATCAGCATCGCCAGAATTTTATGCTCAGACAACCTGTCTCACCGACTATGCTAGAACTCCCTCTTTCAAGAGATCTTGATCTAGATCACATACTAGAGTTTCACTCCTCTTGTTTCAGCTATTCTTGGCACCATGCAGGACTGCTTCCTGCTAAACCAAGAGATCACACTTGATCTCATACTAAAGCAGCACCTTGAAGTGCTCTTTCTATCAATGGCACTTCCTATCCAATCCGAATCCACATAACCCTCCAGGTTAATCTTCAGATTCTTATCATACTTGAGCCCATACTCATCTGTACCCTTTAGGTACCTCACTGCATGCTTTGCAACCATCAGGTGAACATGTCTCAATGTGTTCACAGCAAAGAAAATATCTAGTCTCATATTCGTCAGGTACATCAAGGAACAAATCATCTGACAATACACCGTGGCATCAACCGACTCTGATGAAGCAACACTCATTAGCTTCAAGTTCGATGCCATAGGTGTGGTCATGGCTTTGCAGCCCATCATCCTAAACCTCTTCAGAATATCTACTGCATACTTCCCTTGTCCCAGGGATATTCTACCACACCTCCATGCCTAGAAAGTACTACATCATATCCAAGTCCTTCATCTCGAACTCGACAGCAAGTCTCCTTCTTGCAACTTTAATGAGTTCCTCTTTTCTGTCAGGAACAAGTCATCGACATATAACAGGAGCATCACTAGTTTTCTGCCTTCAACCTTGAAGCAAAGGCTGGAATCCACTTTACTCTTAGTAAATCCTAGAGTCATCAGTAATCTGTCCATCATGTCGTACCATGTCAAACCTCAGGATCTTCTGTAGTCACTCCCTATGAAGCGGAGCATCATTCTCCCTCTGTCTTTCGTACTCTATGCACTGAAACATTCTATACTGGAGTGACAAGTAGCTTCCTCTACTGCTAATATTCTATGTATCTATCTAGGATCACTCAATACCAAGATCCTCTATCTTGAACTTTTTCAAAAGTTCTTCTCACACCCATTTGTGAGCTTGTCATCCTCACGGGGACTTCACTTAGTGAACCTCTCACATAACACATGTGATCGTGGGATATTAAAGAATACCCTTAATTTCAAGAGATATTGACCCAAACTCTTTTTGTTGAAACCCCCTCCCAATACTTAAAACCTCCTCCCCGCCCCTTTTTATAGCTCAATCCTTATAAGCCACCTTACCTAGCCCCACCTTAAACCCCTCATCCCCCCAATACCTGCAATATATTGGTTCAATTTTTGATAATTTTAAAACCCACAATATGAACTAACATGATAGTATATTGGTCAACAAGTGAAGCCCCCGTGGTCATCCTCTATAGGATTTCATCTTCAACTTGTATCAAAGGTTAAGATCTTCATCACTCTAGGTGATCTTCAAGCTCCTCATGTATGTGTTATCCCATGGGTTCCTTCTGAGCTCGTACAAGGCCTTCCGTCACTTGCACACATAATTATGCCTGTCACGTGCCTCAACTCCCACTAGCTGCAAATGTCTCTTCATAGTCTATGCCTTCTTTCCACGAGAATCCTCATGCTACGAATATTTCCTTGTATCCCACAATGTTTCCATCTACTACATGATGGAACTACAAAATTCGCTTTAGGTCTTGATATTGCATCCTAGACATTATTCTTCTTGAACTGGTACACTCCTTCCCTTTCTTCTCAGCTACTTCTTACAAGGTTCTTCATCAATGATGTCACTCAACAGTGTTACATAACTGCACTGTGTCTGATATCTCTTCTTTGAAAGTGTTATCATATTATTCTTCATCTTGGATTCTTTCTTCAACTGTCGTCACTTGTTCTTCAGAACAAGTCTCATCATTCATTGTAGGTGACTATATGCGATATTTCCTACAATTCAAATGCATTAGTTTTATGGTTAGAAACATTTCATAAGGAATATTCATAATGGAAAATTATTATGCATAGATATATGATCATGCAACTATTTTATCCAATACAACATTCATCCATATCTCATGGAAAATTTTCTATATGCCTTCCATCTCTACCAGGACAACATTGAGATTTTGCACTAATCCAATATGCCAACAAAAGAGGTTTCATTCTAGATAAGTAGCAATGCAGAGTTGTATAGCACCATGAGTTACTTACCCATCACATGCGTATTAGTAGTATACTGTCATTAATGCAAACATTCTATCATGCATAATACATCAACTGAATATAAACAAATGCATAACAAAACAATATCATGAAATGACAATTGAATACTTATATTTATTTTTTTCGTGGGTAGACTCCTTCTTGAGCCTCAACTTCATCATCTTCTTCATTCATAATAGCATCGTTTCTTATCCAAATTCTAAGATGGATAAGAGGTTCTTCAAGAGTTGAGTTCTTCACATTCCTCATTACTTGAGGGATCTTCTTTAAATGGTAAGAGCTTGATCTTCAGTTGCTCCCATCTTCTCTTCTCTTATTATGAGTCAAGATTTATATTTTTTGTACTCTTCCCAAAGTCTGCTGAAAGTAATCACTTGCTTTTGGCACACATTCCTCAAATGAATGAATACCATGATCCGGGGAGGCCATTTAAGGTGGTTATCACAACTTATACATTCTCCACTTCTTCTTCTACTGCTTCAAGTTGTTCTTTGATTTGAGATACCCTTGTAAAGTATGATTGTATGGTCTCGACATTCTATATCTTCACATTCTTCAATTGTTTTCTCAAATTCATCTTCTAATTTATGATCTTCCCTTCAAATAGCTTGGTCAATTAATCAAACATCTCTTTAGGTGTCTTTAGGGAAGACACTTGTGGTATAAGGTGATCCTCTATTGAATCAGCAATGATCTTCTTGGCCTTGACCAAGTTCTTCTTGAGTAAGGCTTTAGCCTCATCTCCCTCAGGAATTCGAACCTCTCTACTTATGTGGGTGTCCAATTCATTTCCTTCAAGAACTAGTGGGATCCTATACTTCCATGATTAGAAGTTGTCAGCCTCACCAAGCTTGTCATCAAGCTGGTATGATTAGTCATCTTGAAATGAGAACCTCAACTGTCAATAGCAAAAGATTAGATCTTACTGATTTGAGGTGTTCATCCTGGTTCCAGAGTTGGATGATCTAGGGTTTGTCAGAGAAACCCTAATTTTCAAAACTTGGAATCTTTTAGATCTGATTGGATAGAACTATATACCTCTTCAAGGTGAGCTGTCCAATGTACTCCTTTTCTGAAAACAGTGGAGGGAAGCTCCCAGAACAGGAAGCCCTAGTTTACCAATTTCTTCTGCAGAAATTCCTGATACTATTTTTGTGGTATCTTCAAAATTACTTCTCCTCTGTGTCTTAAATTTCTTACTGAGGTATCTTGATCTATCCTTTTTCCAACACCACGGGTTTCATTAGAATTGGTTTCACCAATTGGGACTTCAAGACTGTTCAGCATAGAGAATTTGTATGGAATCCCATGTGTCACTCTATCATCTTCTGGGTCTAAAAATTTGAACACAGAAAGTACAGCCCATTCCCTATCTAGAACATCTTCATAAATTTCATTTGGACCTTCGTAGCCTGAGATATAGAAATTCTCCCCATGTGTCATTTTTGGAAAGGAATCCTAGGAGAGGCTAGAACCCTAACATGGAGGAATCATATCTCCTAGAATATAGGGAATCTGAGGATAAAAATTGGATACAGTGTACATCAGGATTTTATATTCAACCTGTGAAAGTTTTGTCCCCTGAGACTTCAGAAATCCCAAGATATAGCGAATTTACCGAAACTTATCAGTTTTAGAATTTATGGTTTTTCCAGCCCGAGGTCAAACTAGGGTTTGACTTTCCCAGAGTTACACCCAACCAAAAATATCGAACTAGGTCTCTAAAATTAGATTTTGATGAGGATAGAAATCTTGTGCCATGCTCACTCAAAAATTCTTCTTTTGTAAAAAACCCTAATTTCCTGCACCAAAAACTGAAAGAGCCCAGAATCGAATTCCTCTTTGATAGAAAGATGTGCCCTTCAATGGATGGTCATCCTAGCATACTTTTGTTGATGGATTGTGGAGAGAGACCCAAAAAGTAAGAATCCCTAGCTTCTCCAGTTGCACAATGTCTTCTTCTAAGGTTAGCTCTGATAGCATGTTATATTTTTATCATTTAAGCAATATGATCTTAGGATCTTATCTAAGAGAATAACATGCACAACAACAAAAAACAAGAGACAAGAGACACAAAGAATTTTCCTCGAGGAAACCATACAGGAGAAAACCCCCCAACTTCCTCAGATATAGAATGAGCACTAATGGCAGTAGTAAAACCCAAAGGCAGAAAAGATGATCTCCACAAATGTTATCTCTCTCTCTCACTTGAGAGAGCTTCTCCTCTCTCACTCATGCGTCCCAATGAGTGAGTGTGTGTGTGATAAATAAAGAGGATCACTCTCTATTTATATTCTTTCGTTCACTTAATGTCCACTTCAACATGTTGGCCCCACTTAACAATTACTTACTAGGACAGGCATCTCTAGGAGATTCCAATAACCCTAGTGCCCCACAACTGTGGGGACTTTGCCCTCCGATTAATAAGGAGGGTTAACCTTGACACAATTGTGGGGACTATTGCCCCGACTTACAATGGAGGGTTAACCTAAATGACTTTATATGACTTGTTTACATTATTGAATCTCCCGATCGGAACATCGGGGCATGACATGAATTACATTATAGATACTTCTCAGAATAAACATCGGGGTACAATACATAAGATATACAAGTGAATACATTCTGAAGTTACAAATACATCAACATTGTCAATATGCAGGGAGAGGAGTATATGGAATAACTAAAATGCTCCTGTAACACCCCAGTTTTGACTCCATTTGCATTGAATGTATATGATGTACATATTGTAACTAATCACAGTGTGGAGCTACAGGAAAAATCCCCACCATGGATTATCATTTTATGTTTTGGCAATTAAATCGGTGTTGATGGTATTTTGTGCTAGCCAGGCACATTGTGATTTTAAATCATTATGTAAATATGCAATTAATTAAAAACCCACAACCATCTATGTCAATGCAATAATAATGAGAAGGGGCATTATTTACTAAGCATAAGGCGGGGGGGGATATTCAAACCTTTGGATCCAAAGGGGAAAATCCAAATGTCAATGGGAGAACCCATCAAACTGTCAACTACCTTTCTTGTCTCATTCACCCAATCATTTATTTCTACCAAAAATTAGTTGGGTTGGTTATTGCATGGCATGGGCAAGGTATGACAGCCCAAATTCGAATTGGAGAAGCCATCACTTTTTGGGAAACATGTTTTGACTCCTTGGGCAAGTAAAAAACCAAAAACGTAGGCCATTATGCCATGCTTTCATGTTGGCATGTTTTCCTCACCCATTTTTTCCTTCATGTGAGCTCTCTCAGGCATCCAGAACTTGTTGTGTGTGAAATCATTCACATTTTTGGTCTTGCCCATGATTTTGCATCTCCTAGCATTCACCATTCATGTTCTATGTTGTGTTCTTGATTTTTCCCAAGGATGGGAAGTGTTTTTGTTAACATTCAGTGGTTGGGATCACTCCTAGGCATTTTTGTGTTGTTTCCACATCTCCATGGTTGGGGAATTTTGTGTTCACAGTTGTACAGCCAATGGGGGAAACAGAGCCATGAATTTGGGTGTTGATTGAGTTAGTTTTGTCCATGTTAGGGCCATAAACGAATCTGGAATTCAAATTGCTTCCAAGGGGTTTGTTTTACCAATCTGCAAATTCATTTTTGGCTCCCAAGTAAATTTTCATTAATCCTAGATCTGGGAATTGTTGTGTATGCCTCTGCTATTTTGGTTGAACTATTTTTGGAGTGGAAATGGGTTCTGAGCTTGTTTGATAAACCTAGTGTGTACAAGAGCATCACAGACAGAGCTAGAGGGCTAGATTTCTTCTTTACACCCCCTGAGTAGCACTGGAATGGAAGGCATAGCCAGAGGGACTATGTAGCAGAGAAGCGGATGCTTCCTTGTGTTGGTATAGAATTTCACGATAAGGACAGCCAAAGACATGATGTAATGAACTGATACCAAGGAATGGCCGAAACAAAAGGTCAAGGAAACTATCGAATGGCCGACAAAGGTTTAATCCTTGAACACTGAGCACAACACAAAAGTGACTTAGGCAAATTTTGACACAAAAGGACCAACAAAACAAATCTGCAATGTAGGAGACATTGACAGATTCCCCATATAATTGGAAACGACACCAACTGGAGGAGTAAGAAACTATGAATCAAGATAAGTTCAAAGTACTAGAACCCAACTGTTGATAGACTCAAAATTGGGGCTTTGCTCAAGGAAAAAAGACTTGCTGCCAACAGTGTGTGTGGATGTTTCAGAATTCAATCTAGTTCTAGTGCAGGTGTCCATAGCTCTTGGATTGAGCTCACTAGCTTAGCAGCCAACCTTTCCACCTCCCTGTTAGCCTGATAAACCCAACTTTGTTGGCTTGGCTAAGTTTTGTATCCTTGGCTACATGTGAGCCTGCTAGTTTCCCCTTATTCCTTGTGGAATCATGCCCAGCTCAGGGGTGGTGGTGTTGCTGAGTGATTGATGAGCACACTGGCCTATGGTTGGGTGGAATGTTTCAACGATGTAGCTGGTTGCGGGACAAGATTCTGTTAAAGATAAGTATCGCTTTTCCATTTTGTCTTTGAAACTTTATTTATTGTTTAAATGAGAAGATGAACATGCTGAATGTATTGGATGATTATGTTTGCTTCCGCTGGATGTTTCAACAAATTATGCATCTGTGTATGTTTCATTTTCGATGCATTTTATATCTTATATTCATGGGGCTAGATTTTTTAGATTATCAGCATGTTAGTCATGTCCTCTTGACGGTAGAAGGGTGCAGACATGACCAATTGGTATCAAAGCTTTAAGTTGCAGCAGTGGGCCTCTATGCGCCAATAAAACTTAGCTTACTGAGAGGTGAGGTAACCGATGTTGAACCCAGCAGCAGACAGAGAAAAATTCAGAATTTTTCTAAGTATGGGATGTTCTCTATGTCGGATGAGAAACTCGAAGTAGAGCCATAATGATGGATGACAATCCAAGATCCTTCAGATGGGGCAGAGACTTCGACAGTTTCTTCCCCGACACAACGCGCGTAAGATGAAGTTCAAGCCGCTATAGCGGTTGGGTCGCCCAGAGGGAGCCGACAGGGGCAAGCCGATACATAGCAGGAGAAAGAAAAATATTGAGTCGACGATGACAGATAATTGATGGGGGAGCCACAGCATTGGCTGGGTCCCAAGGAGATGGAAAAAGAGCGAAATTTCACAGTGAAAGAAATTTTCCCAAAAATCTTCTAAGTGTTGGATGGCGACAGAAAATTGAAGTCCGAGCCAATATAGAGGCTGGAAGTGGAAAATCTTTCTGCAACGGCAGACAAACAACGAAGAAATATCCGACGATACGTTGCGGCAACAGGAAGATGAATAGTATTCTGCAACTACGAGTGGAAGCCAAAAATTGAGCCGCAACAATGGTGGGCCAAAGAAAAAGAAGAAGTTGATTCAGTGGCGAGTAGAAGTGGATCTTTGAGCTGCAATGTCAATTACGTTGGTGGAAAGCAAGTGAAGTGTTGATATGCTACACAATAGATGGAACTTAAGGAAAGATCCGATACATCAGCAAGAAAGTGAAGTTCAGAGTTGATGAACATCGGCTAAGTTGAGCCGATGAGCGGCAACCGAAAGTTGAAGATCGAGCCGTAAAGACGGTTGGAAATCAGAAATCGAGCTGCTACGGCGGCGAAGGGAAAAAGAAGTTTAAGCTACTACGGCGGTGGGTGGAAAAAGAGGAAGGAGCCTCCAAAGTGAGTGAAAATAAAAAAAAATTACGCTACAACGGGTGAAAGTCAAAATAAATTTCGATGTAGCAAGTGAAAATTTTGAAAATTTGCCCGAAACAGAGAATTTCAGCAGGTTTAGTAAAGTAATTTGTGGTTCAGCCATGAGAACTCAAGATGGATATGATTCTCGGGACTCCTATGAGCATGCGTGAGATTCCATGGGGGAAAATGTCCAAGTTGGAAATGATGACATAGAGTCTAATGGAAGGATATTCCAAGAGATACCACCAGATATTGCAGCCACCATGAGAAGCTTAATTAAAGCCTAGGAAGAGCAACATCAGTTG
Organism: Pseudotsuga menziesii; assembly: GCA_001517045.1. Classification (NCBI taxonomy): domain Eukaryota; kingdom Viridiplantae; phylum Streptophyta; class Pinopsida; order Pinales; family Pinaceae; genus Pseudotsuga; species Pseudotsuga menziesii. The sequence goes on from LPNX011173756.1 coordinate 450,046, forward strand.
AATGCTTCTATGTTGTAGAGTTTGATAGACTTGCAAAGAAAGATAAACTCTGGACAGGGTATAGTAAAACTAGAAGATAGTAACAACAGTACTAGAAGAAGAAGAAGGACTTCTAGTAGAGCATCTGACTCAGAAGAATCTAGTGGGGATTCAAGATCTTCTTGTCCCAAGGGCAAGAGAAAGAGGCACCATAGGTATCACTCTCAAGATGAATTTAAGAAGGATAAGCCACCTATGTTTGATGGTGAGGTAAAGACTGGACAAGATGCTGAAGCTTGGATTCTTGGGATAAAGAAGTACTTCAAAGTTCAGGATTATTCGGGAAACATGAAGGCAAGGGTTTCCATATTCAATCTGAATGGAAGGGAATCCATTTGGTGGGTGAAATTCAAGAAAGTAAAGAGGATCATTGAAAGGAGACTTAAGTGGAAACAGTTCAAGAAATATTTCAAGCAGAAATACCTCTCTGGCAGGTACTATGATGACAAAATTAAGGAGTTCCATGAGTTGAGATTGGGAGAACAGACCATGGAAGAGTATGCAAATAAGTTCTTGGAATTTTTAAGGTATGTCAGGTACATCAAAAGATGAAAAGATGAAGATCTAGTGTTTTCTGAATGGATTTCCTCAGTCTTACAAAGACCGAATTGAGTTTTATGAACATAGAAATCTGGAAGAAGCAATAAGGAAGGCTAAGTACTGCTATGAGCAAAGCAAAGGAAAACATGATTACCAGAAGACATGGAAGACATGGAAGGTGTTGCAGCTGCAACGATCATTAGAGGAAATTTCAACTCAAAATGGGCCTCCCAAAAAGAACTAATAAAATAATATTTATTAATTTTGGAGGAAGAAAAGAAAATAACTACTTTTTTGTTTGTATTTTTTACATATCTCCCCATGTTTTTACTCAAATTTCGATCGGGAGATCTCGTTGGATGTGGAATTAAATTTCGCATCCAATGAGTACCCACTCGGCATACTTTTGACAGACCCCGCTACCCCAAAAACAAGAAATACCTGAAAAAATGGAATGATGATGTCATCATTTTATTTTTTCAGGTATTTCTTGTTTTTGGGGTAGTGAGGTCCGTCAAAAGTATGTCTAGTGGGTACTCATTGGATGCGGAATTTAATTCCACATCCAACGAGCTCTCCCAATCGAAATTTGAGTAAAAACACGGGGATATATGTCAAAAATACAAACAAAAAAAATAGTTTTTTTTATGATACCTATCCCCAAATTTATATTAAAAAAGTGTTTAAGACCTATACGGTATTTCAAATTTAAAGAAATTTCATTGGCTAACACATGATGACATGGAATTTGAATAAAAGTTAAAAGTCCCATTTTGAGTTGAAATTTCCTCTAATGTTCCCAGATCTCTAAAAATTTGGGACACTCCTTTTAAATTTGTCTCACTTAGTTTTGTTGGGATTTCTTGATTTTGCTGCAATTTTGATTGTTGAGTGTTAAATGAATATCTTTATGCTGATTCTGCCTGTGGTTTAGAATATGACTTACAATGATTTCTTATCCCGCTGTAGAAATTTGTTGAAGCTATGAAATCATAATCATAGTCAACTACGCACACGCCGTTGCGGAGGTGTAGTAGAATGATGAACCGATCCAAAGCTCTATCTTCCGTCGATGCACTCGCGTTTATATTTTATTGTCATTATTTTGTTTGATAGCCGTCAGAGCACTAATGCTTTATATTTCTTCCGTTTTGGATGAGAAATTGTGAACACCACGACGGAGGTTTTGATCCTTTCCGATCGCCGTTGGTTTTGTTTTGCGAAAGACTTAGTGTATTTGCACTCCGTCATTGCGGCTCTGTCACAGACTAACTCCCACATGATGGTTTTCCCATTCGCCGATGCTTGTTTCTTCGTTGATGTTTCGCTTAAGCTTTGCTTTTATTTGTCCTGATTTTTAACTGGTCTACAAAAACTTTTTGCTTTTACAGTTTCTGTCATTGCGGCGATCTAACAAACTTATAGTCTGAGGTGATAGTTTGTTTGAGCTCCGATATGAGCTGTTTTTTAGTGAGTTTTTTTTTGCCAACGTATCTCTTTGCACTGCAGAGCTCACAGTTGTTTCGTTTTCTTCCGTTGCGGCCCATTAGTAGTTTGGATGCCAATCATATATATGGGATTTGGGGTTTCTTTTCTATTATTTTTCCTATGAACCCATGCTTGCGCTGTCATTATAGTATCGAACTAGGCATTGTACCTTATCTTTCAAGAGCTCATTCGTAGGTGGCGTCGTTGTGGAAGCCGTCAGATTCTCCTTGTCGACTACACAGCTCCTTGCCAGGTAGGCTAACTATGTTCTACCCCTTTCAGTTGAGTTTTGAACTAGGGTTTTCATCCTTGGTTGGGTTTTATTTTGCCGCAATCAATTGGGCACAAGGTGGTGTGTTTATTAGCGTATATGTGGCTCATTTTGACAGTTGGCAGCCGGGGGGGGTTTCTCATTCTCCTTGATGAATGTTGCAGAACCGTTATGAGTTTTCGATTATTTCCTGACTCTTTAGGAAACTGGTGCAGACGAGCGTTACACTGTCTGCACTGGCTTTTCCTAGTTTACATATGGTCGTCCGGGGGGGGAGTTTTCCTTTATTTTGAAGTGGGTAGGAACTTACCCTGGTTTTGCTCAAAATGCCGAAGGGTTTGTTTTTTCGATGATTTGGTTGGTCGGGTGTTTGAGACTAGGGTCGCGGTGTTGGGGAGATGCCTCATTTTGATGAGATTTATTTTGAGCAAGAATTTAGGGCATGTTATTCTGAGGTCGATAACACCGAGGATGTAGTTTTGATTAGATTGGTTTCTTTGCCAGGGAGAAATTTTATAATGTTAGTGAAGCTATGATGTTTTTGGTTGATCATGCTAATTTTTAGTCATGGGTAGGATCTAAGATTTTTTGCAAACCTATCTTGTGCAAGAGTATTTGATAGTTAGCTCTGGTTCTATATTTTACATGGATTCAGTCATGACTAACATGGCCTTGGTAAATCCTTATGTAGTTTTGTCTTCGTTCTTTGAATATTGGTTGAACAGCTCAATAGGACCTAAAAGACATTTTGTTGTATGACAGGGCAACTTTTCCTATGACGAGATGTCAAAGAGGAAGAAAAATAAAGCTCATGTAGTTGAAGAAGAACCTGAGGTGGAGGTTATCACAAAGGTTGAGTGAATTTATGAATACACTAGATGCACCACCGAGGTAGAACCTGAATACAAGTGGGGAAAATTTTATAGACTGATTTCACACCAGGAACTGCCTGACACCAGTTTTGAAGAAGTAACAATATATGCTAATATTGAAAAATCTTCCTTAATGAAGGTAGCTACCAGGCTTGATATTTTCCCATGCTCAGAAGTAATTGGATCGATTCTGTCTAGGGCAGACGTGACTACCATGATTCTGGCCAACACTGCCAAGCAGAGCTATGCTACTTACAGCCCTGGTTATGTATCATTAGCTTACCGCTTACCAGAAGCCCAGGTTTACCTAACTGAAGGTTGGCTGAAGGAGATTAACCTAGACCTATTTGAAATTGTAAAAAGAATGATGGTACCTGGTAATAATTTCCGAACTAGACCATCAGGGGAGTATGACACAGCTACTTTAAGGACCCCTTACAGGTTTATTGTGTTAATACTGAACAGAATTTTTGGGAGAGCCCACAGAAGAATTTTTAAGATAGGATGGGTGCCTATCATCTTTTATGTAGCCATCGAAGGGACTGTGTTCAACTGGGCAAATATTGTGTCGAACTGTCTCTCTGCTTGCATTGCTTTAGCCCTGGGAGGGGTGTCCCAGAAAAAATCTGAGTTCTACATGAGCTCCATATTGATTGATTGTATACTGTGCAATCAGCCATTCCCTAACTTGAGGTGCATGTGGGATAGGGACAAAACCCCTGTGTACATGGCCTACAAGCCATTATGGGCACACAAATACTAGAATCATTATAAATAAGTGTGTGAACAATTTATCATTCCCTTGTATACGTTGATTTTCTTTAAAGAATGCAATTGCATGTCAGAAGAAGCACTGAAAGTCATTGAGGAGTTTGCAAATTACTACTTGATTGAGAATGGGATGTATATTAGAATGTATGGTTGCTCTAGTGCACCTTTGTTGCTTCCCAAATATGCCACTGACTATGTGGTACACAAAGAAGTAGTCAGGCAGGTTTTCTTGGATAGTATAGGGAGTTTTTTGTTCGAGCATAAGAAGGAAAATTCTCCTCCCATACCGTTTAGATTGGGAAGTTATAAGTTTTCAAAAGTTAAAAAAGCTGATGAGTTTGTACAAGAACTGGAGAAATTTCACTTTGGAGAAATGATCTTCCATAGGAATGATTCTCAGAGTAAAGTGGCGGAGGATTGCAAGGAAGCCAATGTGCATTTTGAATATACGAACCATTGGGATAAGGATGAGGAAACTTTCAGAAATGCAGAAAATATGACTTCATTAAAAAGAAGATTTAAAAAGAAGATCACCACCAAAGGTGGCAAGGGCCAGGCTAAGTAGAAGAAAGCAGATGAAGAGGAGCCTAGGAAAAGAGAAGAAGATGCTAGGAGACTAGGAGAGGAGGCCAAAAGTTGTCTTAGAAGTGAGGAAGAAGAAAGGAAAAAAGCTGAATAAGAAGCAGCTAAGAGTGCAGAGGAAGCTACCAAGAGGGAAAAAGAAGAAAGAAAAAAGAAAGAGGATGAAGAGCTTAAAAAGCAGGAAGATGAGAGGCTGAAACTGACAGGATCCACGACAAAGCAAAAAACTTCTGACCCTGCAGACACTCAAGTGGAAGATCAGGATAATCCCAATTCTCAAGACCCTACTACAACTGCTGGCAACACTTTCGGGCAGGTTGTTGTTTCTAGCTTAAGATTGATCCCTTTTGAACAAAAGAAAGGGGAAGAAGTCCCAGACTTCAGTACCATTTTTTATGACAGAGAAAAGGAAAGAATTGTGAAGAGGATTGAGAAGAAATTTGAAACTGGGAGACAGTCAGGGAGGATGATAAATGATAAAACCATGGTCCATGGGACAGACAAGGACCCGAGACTGACAATTCGAGCTGGAGCAGCATTGGTCCACGCCTCTAAAGATAATGTGGATCGAATAATGACAGACCTTGAGAAATCAAGGAAAATTGTTGCCCAATTGAGAGACACTCTGAAAAGAGAGAGAGATGAAGGCAACAAATTAAAGAGGAAGTTTGAAGACATGCAAAATGAAGCAAAGTCCTCAAAGGCAGAGATTCAATCCCTCCAAGTAGACAAGATGTCTTTGGAAGTTTCTCAGGATAGCTTAGCAAAATTGTAGCAGGAATATCAGGAGCTACAGACAGAAAAGGAGTGGCTTAAAACAGCATATGAAAATCTTCATGCAGAAAGAGACGAACTGCAAAGTAAAATTGAGGAGCTAGAAATACAAAAGGCTACCTTGGAGGAAACAAAGAAACAATTTCAGGTGCAAGCAGCAGAGTTTAAAGAGCAAGTTGCTTCACTAGTAGCATCTTTGGAAGAATCCAAGGAATAGCAAACCAGTATTCAGCCTTTCAAAGAGCATGTCTTAACACACAGAAGCAAAATGCATAGGCTACAGGTGTCCATAGAAGAAGAGAGATGCAAGGTTTTGCAGGTAGATAATAGATTAGAATAAATTTTGGAGACTTCTTCATATTTCGTAGATAGGTCTCATGACATTTTAGAAGTGCTGATGAGAAGAATAGCAAGGTTGGAGGCCAATGAAGAGATCCCTGCAGACTTACCAGCAAAGGATCAACAAGGTTTAAAACAAGATTATGAGTTATTGAAGTTTTCCAAAAACACAGCTGAAGAATTTAAGAAGGCTGTAAAGAAAACAAATGGGGCTTGCACCGAGTTTTGTAGGAGACTGTTGATCACTTACAACCGATGTCAAGTGGCTGCTGAGTAGAGAATAGATGCATTTCCAAAACACGGCCTGTTCATAGAGATGTTACAGAACATATATCAAGAGGATGAACAGAAAATTCAACAAGTCAAGGTATTGGATGAACTGATCTTGAAAGATGAAGTAGCTCATTCAGCGGTCAATGTACAGTTACTGGAAGATCAACTACACTTGAGCTCAGCCAGGATTGAAGTGATAAAAAATCAGGCTACAAAGTTTGAAATCAATATTCATTTTCTCAAGCCTTCTGAGTTCGAGAACATTGCATCAAAATCCTTAGCATGGAAAAAGTTCCTAAACAATCAAGCGGGGCCCTCCACTTAAGTGCTTTATTGGTTTGTTTAAATTTAATATATTGTAAATTGTATAAGCACTAAATATGAGACAATTTTGGGAGATGAAACATTGGGGAAGCCTAGGGGTCATTTGGGGGCAGCCCAAAAGTTTTTGCCTTTTGTATAAGTATAGGAGAGTTAGAAGGAGAAGGGGCATTTTCCCAGTGAGATTTGTGAAAAACTTGTTGTAAGAGGAACTATTTCGTTTTGCAATAATATAATTACAATTTTGCATGTTGGAGAAATTTTTGGGGTGGAATGTTCAAATGTTATGAAATGAACGATGTTGAAGGGGAACTATTTCGTTTTCAGCTGTGATTCATTAATTGTGAGATCGTTCTAACTTTTTGAACCTATGTTCTTGTATGAATGTTCTATGGTTTATTTTATGATAATTTCCACTATGAGTAATGAATGTTTTTCATAGACAATGATCTATCTTGTTGTACATCTTTCTATTCATGTTTATGTGTTTTGATTCAAATAACAGCTACCTGTGATTTTTCTTAATGCATGAACAGTAATACATTACTCATCACATGATAATATCACTCCCTGGGGACACCTTAGTTAGTTTTATTTACTGCTGTGTGTGTTTTAGATGTGAGGGAGTCTAAGACAAGAGGTAAGAACTTGCGCATCACATTGTGACTGCTCCTCGTATTCTTTATCAATCTACATTTTAGATAGGCACTTGCATCTCATACTTAAAGTTAAAAAACACAAAAATATATACGGTGGACCGGGCCGCAACTGGTAAAATCCTTTATTTTTGTTACTTGACCTATGGTAGCTGGACCGCAAACCGAACGGATTCCCCATACAAAACAGTCACGGGCTAGTTGGGAATGTTGACTGGGGAGAATCCCCTGCTGTTGTTGCCTGCGATTTTCCAGGCCTCAACAATTTTCTAGTGCTAGAAGGAGGGCCACCAGTGCATGGCTGGCCGAGGAAACCCTTTTCCTTGAAATTACTCCACCAGTGCATGGCTGGCCGAGGAAAGCCTTTTCCTCGAAATTACTCCACCAGTGATAGTTTTGAAAATGGTTTATTTCCTAATCTGAATCCTGAAGAGTGGAAAGAACATTTGTATTCTGTAGACAATGAAGTTGTTAATGATCTGAGGAGACACACTACAGCATATGTGAAGAGTATTGGAGGATTGCCCACTATCCCTGATTTACCCCGAAGAGAATACAAGAAGAAAGACCGTCCTGTATTGGAAGACTCTGTGTTAGTTGGAGATTGGGAAGAACTGGTAGAAACAACTTTATAGGAAGTTGTTCAGCCTTTGAATCAAGTAGGCCCTGGTACACCTAACGGTTCACCTGTCCAAAATCCTTCTCATTCTCCACCTCATTCTCCACCTAGACTCATGGCAGGTGTAAATGCAAATCAGCCACCAAACCCACCATCTTCTTGGAAATCCAAATCACCTCTTAACCTAGTAGCTCCTTTACATGATTTACCTTAGGCTTTTGAGAATATGCTACCCAAGTTTGATACAAATGAGAATATTTTAGTAGATGACCATTTGCAAAGTTTCTACTTGGCCATAGAAGGACTAAAAGATGGAGAACATGAAGATATAGTCTGCAGACTTTTCCGCATACATTTAAAGGAGCAGCAACCTCATGGTATTTTGGTTTTCCTTCAAACTCAATCCCAGATTGGGATACCTTTGAAAGGATTTTAATAAGTAAATATGCAGCCCAAAAGACACATGCAACACTAATCAAAGTTTTAGGCGCTTTGAAAATACAAAGAAAGGAAAAGGTACCTAATTTTACTCAAAGGTTTTCTGCTTACCTTAATAATTTCTCTACAACTGATAAGCCCACTGACAAGGTTCTGATTGAGTATTATACCTCAGCTTTAGGTCCTAACTTGGCTATGTTCGAAAAAACTCAATTTAAGCCTACGTTGTCGGAGACTTATGAAGAAGCTGAAAGAGTAGAGCCTAAAAAGGAAAGTATAGAAGATTATCCTGAGCAATCTGGAGAAAAACCTTTTGGGAAGAAAGCCTTATTACTATCTAAACCTAAAGAGGAGCAATCACATGATTTTGAGGGGATGTTAAAAATGATACAGAAGCTTTCCAACAGAATAATAGATTTGGAGAAAGAAAAGGAAGCTCAGAAAGCATATAAGTCGTATTACAAGAGAAGAGAGGATAACAACCAATCCAAATCTCCTCCATACAGTCTGGCATCGATGAATTTAATAAAGGTAGGTATGGATAATTTTTGTACTTTCCACCAACAACCCCATTCTGAAAAGAATTGTCCTCAATGGATAAATTCAATGACATTGGTAATGAATTAGCTATTGGATTCTAAATTAAATGAGGACAGTGATGAAGAGGAAAATGGTAGTAAAACCACAAAAAAACAAGAAAATGATACCATGTTTTTATGGGACTGTGTCTCACTTTTTTATACAGAAAGAAGTATTCTAAAACTTGAGGGGATACCGGAAATAAAAATGACAACAAAAGTCCTGAATTTGGTGAATAAAGACAATTCAATGCTCTCAAAGATCAAGAAATTGCAAGAGAATGTCAAGAAACAACCAAAGAACAATGTTGATGGTGAGGTACCTAAATTCACTATTACAAGTCAAGGTCCGAAGCAAATCAACATGCCTGTTAAGCCTACGGAAGACCAAGTAGGTGATGACAAGGAAAATATCAAAAAACCTGAAGAACCAGAGGAAGAGCTACCCATAGAAAACCAACCAATGGAGGAAGTTGTTGAAGCAATTGGGGAAGGGAAAACTAGGTTTAAAACCCCACCTTTCCATTTGACTTTGGAAATGTTGAATCATAAGGTGCATAATTGTTTGGTAGATTTTGGATCATTAGTAAATGTTATGCCACTCGCAATTTGCAAAAGGATTAATGGACAGCTTAAATCTACTGCTCAGAAAGTTACTCAATTAGACTAAACTAATGTGAAAGTAGTTGGGGAAATGGTGAATGTTCTCATTCATTTATCTACAAATGAAAAGATATGTCAATATATTGATATTGTGGTGGCAGACATACCTGATGGTTATGGACTTATTTTGAAGCGAGACTGGTTAGCAAGGTTAAAGGGGTATTTTGCTTCAGATTGGTCACATTTGTGGCTGCCTCATAAAGGAGTCCCAAATCAGATCAAAATTTTAAGGGAACCCTACATGAAACACACTATCACTAAGTTGGAAGAGGAAAATGAATCACTAAATTTTGTATTGGGGAAATATCTAATTGAGCTTGAAGAAGCTAGCAACATAGTAGACACCCAGCCTGATCTCCTTCAATGTTCACGGGATGATGAGATTGATTGTAAATTATTTGATGTAGTTTTTGTTTCAAGAATGGTAGAATTAGATAATGGTTAGGTATTTCACATCTGCAGTCGAGCCTAGCCCCGTAACTTACAAGTTGCTAGATCTATAGGGGTGGGCAGAGAACTGATCAGGTAGTGGTTAAGTTCTCAAATTTTATTTTTCTTGGTTTTTTCTCTTGATAACCACAGTACATAAATAATTTGATGTAGTTTTTTCACTTTGATTTCCTGTTGTTGTTTCTAGTTACTTTTGGTTTGGTTTGAATGAAAGAGGCAAACGTTTGGTTGCATGGAAAGCATCAGGGTACTCGATTAACTGAAATCTTTGGCATAAGACTATGGACTCTTGTTTGAACTGATAGAATTTATTCTAGTAAGTAGTTTTCCTAAATTTCTATGAACTCATTGAAGTCCTGCTTAATCCCTGAAAATAACTCAGGATCAAAAGGTCTGGAATACTATTTCGAGGCTCCATCCATTCCACATATAAAATGTCCTAGGGGGTGATAGCAAAAGACCCACGGAAAGGAAGCAAGGTAAACAGTATATTATATATAAATGATCCCATGCCAATATTTGAAAGCCTAAAGGATGATAAGAGTCAAAACTCCTAAAAGAAGCAATACCTATCAAAGCAAAGTATCAAATCATGTGAATACAAATTTGCCAAAAGTTCTTCTCCATCCGTGAGCTGAAAATTAAATACATATCTCACACAAAAGGACACTATGGATAGAAGAGCCTGAATAAAATTCAGAAAGAAAGGCATAAGGAGGACTCAAAAGAACAAAAGGTTCAAAAGGCACAAAAAGTGCAAAATGGCATGGGAATGAGGAACAAATGAATATTTCTGTTTACCATATGTTACAATCCTATGGTGTCCAAGCTGGAAACTACCCAAAGACAGAGGTAAAATAAAACTCATCTACTAGGCCTCAAAAGAGTTATCCTGACTTTTAGATTTTGGTGTTCCCATTTCCAAAATTGGACTGTCATAAATGATTGAAGTGCATATTCTTGCCATTGTAGGAATCCAAGCATCTAGAAGAATTCAACCTATTAGCTTAATGGCTAAACAGTCTATTACTGAAGGAAGGGTTGATTCAGAGATCTGGGGTTCACCAGGTAGTCACCAATTGTTGCAGCTGCAACGATTTTCCAAATCTCTAAAAATTTGGGACCCTCCTTTTAAATTTGTCTCACTTTGTTTTGTTGGGATTTCTTGATTTTACTACAATTTTGATTGTTGACTATTAAATGAATGTCTTTATGCTGATGTTGCCTGTGGTTTAGACTATGACTTATAGTGATTTCTTATCCCGATGTCGGAATTTGTTGAAGCTATGAAATTGGAATCATAGTCAACTATGCACCCGCCATTACGGAGGTGCAGTAGAATGATGACCCAATCCAAAGCTCTATCTTCTGCCGATGTGCTCTTGTTTATATTTTATTGTCAGGGTTTTGTTTGATAACCGTCTGAGCACTAGTGTTTTATATTTCCGCCGTTTCGGATGAGAAATTGTGAACACCATGATGGAGGTTTTGATCCTTTTCGATCGCCGTTGGTTTTGTTTTGCGAAAGCCTTAGTGTATTTGCACTCCGTCATTGCAGCTTTGTCACAGACTAAACTCCCACGTGATGGTTTTCCCATTCATCGATGCTTGTTTCTTCGCCAATGTTTCACTTAAGCTTTGTTTTTATTTGTCCCGATTTTTTACTGGTTTACGGAACTTTTTGCTTTTACATTTTCCGCCATTGTGGTGATCTAACAAACTTATAGTCCGAGGTGATAGTTTGTTTGAGCTCTGATATGAGCTGTCTTTTAGTGATTATTTTTTTGCTGACATATCTCTTTGCACTGCAGATCTCATAGTTGTTTCATTTTCCATCGTTGCAGCCCATTAGCAGTTTGGATGCCGATCCCTTAGTGGTTCCGTCGGTCGATTTGGTTTGTTTTTCCCGCCGAAGGTTTTATTTTCACCGGGATATATATATATATATATATGGGATTTTGGGTTTCTTTTCTATTATTTTTCTTATGAACCCATTCCTGCACTGTCATTATCGTATTGAACAAGGTGTTGTACCTTAGCAGTCGGGATCTCATTCGTAGGTGGCATCGTTGTGGAAGCCGTCAGATTCTCCTTGTCGACTGCACAGCTCCTTTCCAGGTAGGCTAACTATGTTCTACCCCTTTCAGTTGAGTTTTGAACTAGGATTTTCGTCCTTGGGTTTTTTTTTGCCGCGGTCAATTGGGCACAAGTTGGCGGGTTTATCAACATATATATGGTTCATTTTGACAGTTGGCAGCCGGGGGGGTTCTCATTCTCCTTGATGAATTTTGCAACCGTTATGAGTTTTCAATTATTTCCCAACTGTTTAGGAAACTGGTGTAGACGAGTGTTACGTTTTCTGCACCGGCTTTTTTCTGGTTTGCATATGGCTGTCCGGGGGGGAAGTTTTCCTTTCTTTTACAGTGGGAAGGAACTTACCCTAGTTTTGCTCAAAATGTCGGAAGGTTTGTTTTTTCGGTGATTTGGTTGCTCGCGTGTTCGAGACTGGGGTCGCAGTGTTGGGGATATGCCTCGTTTTGATGAGATTTATTTTGAGCAGCAAGTTAGGGAATGTTATTCTAAGGTCGATAACGTCGAGGATGTAGTTTTGATTAGACTGGTTTCTTTGCTGGGAGAAATTTTACAATGTTAGCGAAGCTATGATGTTTTTGGTTGATCATGGTAATTTTTAGTCATGGGAAGGATCTAAGATTTTTTGCAAACCTATCTTGTGCAAAAGTATTTGATAGTTAGCTCTGGTTCTGTATTTTACATGGATTCAGTCATGACTAACGTGGCCGAGGTAAATGCTTATGTAGTTTTGTCTTCATTCTTTGAATATTGGTTGAATAGCTCAATAGGACCTAAAAGACATTTTGTTGTATGATAGGGCAACTTTTTCGAAGACGAGACGTCAAAGAGGCAGAAAAAGAAAGCTAATGTAGTTGAAGAAGAACCTGAGGTGGAGGTTATCACAAAGGTTGAGTGCATTTATGAAGACACTAGATGCACCACCGGGGTAGAACCTGAATGCAAGTGGGGAGAAATTTACAGACTGATTTCACACCAGGAAGTGCCTGACACCGGTTTTGAAGAAGTAACAATATATGCTAATATTGAAAAATCATGCTTAATGAAGGTAGCTACTAGGCCTGATATTTTCCCATGCTCAGAAGTAATTGGATGGATTCTGCCTAGGGCAGACATGACTACCATGATTCTGGCCAACACTGCCAAGAAGAACTATGCTGCTTACAGCCCTGGTTATGTATCATTAGCTTACCACTTACCAGAAGCCCAGGTTTACCTAACTGAAGGTTGGCTGAAGGAGATTAACCTAGACCTGGTTGAAAGTGTAAAAAGAATGATGGTACCTGGTAAGAATTTCTGAACCAAACCATCAGGGGAGTATGACATAGCTACTTTAAGGACCCCTTACAGGTTTATTGTGTTAATGCTGAAAAGAATTTTTGGGAGAGCCCACGGAAGAAGTTTTAAGATAGGATGGGTTCCTATCATCTTCTATGTAGCCACCGAAAGGACTATGTTCAACTGGGAAAATATTGTGTCTAACAGTCTCTCGGATTGCATTGCTTCAGCATTGGGAGGGGTGTCCCAGAAAAAATATGAGTTCTACATGAGCTCCATATTGATTGATTGTATACTGTGCAATCAGCCATTCCCTAACCTAAAGTGCATATGGGACAGGGACAGAACCCCTGTGTACACAGCCTGCAAACCATTATGGGCACACAAATACTACAATCATTATAAAGAAGTGTGTGAACAATTTATCATGCCCTTGTATACGTTGATTTTCTTGAAAGAATGCAATTGCATGTCGGAAGAAGCACTGAAAGTCATTGAGGAGTTTGCAAATTACTACTTGACTGAGGATGGCATGTATATTAGAATGTATGGTTTCTTCAAGGCACCTTTGTTGCTTCCCAAATATTTCCACTGACTATGTGGTACACAAACAAGTAGTTAGGCAGGTTTTCTTGGAAAGTGTAGGGAGCTTTTTGTTCGAGCACAAGAAGGCAACTTATCCTCCCATACCATTCAGATTGGGAAGTTATAATTTTTCAAAAGTTCAAAATGCTCATGAGTTTGTACAAGAACTGGATAAATTTCACTTTGGAGAAATGAGCTTCCATAGGAATGATTCTCAGAGTAAAGTGGCGGAGCATTGCAAGGAAGCCAATGTGAATTTTAAATATATGAACCATTGGGATAAGGATGAGGAAACTTTCAGAAATATAGAAAATATGACTGCATTAAAAAGAAGATTTAAAAAGAAGATCACCACCAAAGTTGGCAAGGGCTAGGATGAGCTGAAGAAAGAAGATGAAGAGGAGGCCAGGAAAAGAGAAGAAGATGCTAGGAGACTAGAAAAGGAGGCCGAAAGTTGGCTTCGAAGTGAGGAAGAAGAAAAGAAGAAAAGAAGAAAGTTGAACAAGAAGCAGCTAAGAGTTCAGAGGAAGCTGCCAAGAGGGAAGAAGAAGAAAGAAAAAAGAAAGAGGATGAAGACCTTAAGAAGCAGGAAGCTGAGAGGCTGAAATTGACAGGATCCATGACAAAGCAACAAACTTCTAACCCTGTAGACACTCAAGTGCAAGATCAGGATAATCCTGATTCTCAAGACCCTGCTGCAACTGCTGGCAACACTTTAGGGCAGGTTGTTGTTTTTGGCTTAAGAATAATCCCTTTTGAACAAAAAAAAGGGGAAGAAGTCCTAGAATTCAGGACCATTTTTTATGATAGAGAAAAGAAAAGAATTGTGAAGAGGACTGAGAAGAAAGTTGAAACTGGGGGGAAATCAGGGAGGATGCTGAATGATAAAACCGTGGTCCATGGGACAAACAAGGACCCGAGACTAACAATCCGAGCTGGAGCAGCATTCATCCACGCCTCTGAAGATAATGTGGATCGAATAATGACAGACCTTGAGCAATCAAGGAAAATTGCTGCCCAATTGAGAGACACTATGAAAAAGGAGAGAGATGAAGGCAACAAATTAAAGTGGATGTTTGAAGACATGCAAAATGAAGCAAAGTCCTCAAAGGTAGATCTTCAGTCCCTCAAAGTAGACAAGATGTCTTTGGAAGTTGCTCATGATAGCTTAGCAAAATTGCAGCAGGAATATCAGGAGCTACAGACATAAAAGGATGGGCTTAAAACAACATATGAAAATCTTCATGCAGAAAGAGACCAACTGCAAAGTAAAATTGAGAAGCTGGAAATACAAAAGGCTACCTTAGAAAAAACAGAGAAACAATTTCAAGTGCAAGCAGCAGAGTTTAAAGAGCAAATTGCTTCACTAACAACATCTTTGAAAGAATCCAAGGAACAACAAACCAGTATTTAGCCTTTCAAAGAGCATGTATTAACACATAGAAGCAAAATGCATAGGCTACAGGTGTCCATAGAAGAAGAGAGATGCAAGGTTTTGTAGGTAGATAATAGATTAGAAGAAATTTTGGAGACTTCTTCATATTTCGTAGATAGGTCTCAGGACATTTTAGAAGTCCTGACGAGAAGAATAGCAAGGTTGGAGGCCAATGAGGAGATCCCTTCAAACATACCAGCAAAGGATCAACAAGGTTTAAAACAAGATTATGACTTATTGGAGTTTTCCATAAACACAGTTGAAGAATTTAAGAAGGCTGTAAAGAAAACAAAAGGGGCTTGCACCGAGTTTTGTAGGAGACTGTTGATCACTTACAACCGATGTCAAGTGGCTGTTGAGCAGAGAATAGATGCATTTCCAGAACATGACCTATTCATAGAGATGTTGCAGAACAGATATCAAGAGGATGAACAAAGAATTCAACAGATCAAGGTGTTGGATGAACAGATCTTGAAAGATGAAGTAGCTCATTCAGCGGTCAGTGTACAGTTACTGGAAGATCAACTACACTTGAGTTCATCCAGGATTGAAGTGATAAAAAATCAGGCTGCAAAGTTTGAAATCAATATTCGTTTTCTCGAGCCTTCTGAGTTCAAAAACATTGGGTCAGAATCCTCAGCATGGAAAAAGTTCCTAAACAATCAAGCAGGGCCCTCCACTTAAGTGCTTTATTAGTTTGTTTAAATGTAATATATTGTAAATTGTATAAGCACTAAATATGAGACAATTTTGGGAGATGAGATGTTGGGGAAGCCAGGGGGTCATTTGGGGGCAACCCAAAAGTTTTTTCCTTTTGTATAATTATAGGAGAGTTAGAAGGAGAAGGGGCTTTTTCTCAGTGAGACTTGTGAAAAACTTGTTGTAAGAGGAACTATTTCGTTTTGCAATAATATAATTACAGTTTTGCATGTTGGAGAAAGTTTTGGGGTGGAATATTCAAATGTTATGAAATGAACAATGTTGAAGGGGAACTATTTCATTTTCAGCTGTGATTCATTAACTATGAGATCATTCTAACTTTTTGAACCTATGTTCTTGTATGAATGTTCTCTGGTTTATTTTATGATAATTTGCACTATGAGTAATGAATATTTTTCATAGACAATGAACTATCTTGTTGTACATCTTTCTATTCATGTTTATGTGTTTTGATTCAAATAACAGCTACCTATGATTTTTCTTAATGCATGAACAGTAATACATTACTCATAACATGATATTCTCACTCCCTAGGGACAGATTAGTTAGTTTTAGTTATTGCTCTGTGTGGTTTATATGCGAGGGAGTCTAAGACGAGAGGTAAGAACCTATGCATCACATTATGACTGCTCCTCGTATTCTTTATCAATCTGAATTTTAGATAGGCACTTGCATCTCATACTTAAAGTTAAAAAACACAAAAATATATACAGTGGACCGAGCCATGACTAGTAAAACCCTTTATTTTTTTTACTTGACCTACGGTAGCCGAACCGCAAACCGGACGGATTCCCCATACCAAACAGTCAAGGGCTAGTTGGGAATGTTGACTAGGGAGAATCCCTTGTTGTTGTTGCCTACGATTTTCCAGGCCTCAACAGAAGAACAAAAGGAATGAGAATTCTTACCAAAGGAAGAAAGGTTTCAAACCTTCTAACTTCAGGAATCAAGAAAAGAAACCGTCACAAGCTGAGAAGCATCTAGCCAAAGTGATGGGAGAAAATCCTAAAGAGCCACAGTAGAACAGAGGACCATTCCAATGTTGGAAATGTGGAGGAACCCACATGCACAGAAATTGTCCACTTGAGAATGAGAATGCAAGGCCAACTTACAACATTCAAGAAGCTGAAATAATCGGTCAAGTAGCAAAGGTCGTCCCTAGGATTTATGCAGCACTGGAGGACCGCCAAGAAGATTATCAATTAACTGTGTTGAAGTTGCAAGTAGATTGTTGATAAATATGTTTCTATTTTGATTGACCCTTGGTCTACTCACAGTTACATTACCCCTAGAGTAGTGGAGATTTTTGCTTTTAAGAAAGTAAAGCACAAGAAATCTTGGTCAGTTCAACTAGCCACTGGAACTAAAAGGAAGGTTAGTGAAGTGGTAGATAAATTTCCACTGGTTATGAGTGGATTGGTCACTTGTGTAGATCTGAATGTTCTACCACTTGGTTCCTATGATGTTCTCATTGGAATGGATTGGTTAGAAGCTCACAGAGTAAAGCTTGACTGTTATAATAATACTTTTGAATGCATGGATGAATAAGGGAACCCAAGAGTTGTGAAAGGCATTCCAAAGGTGATTTTAGTAAGGCAGGTTTCAACAATGCAGTTGAAGAAGTTCTATAGGAAAGGTTTCCAGTTGTATGCAGCTCATATTTTGTAGGCAATAGAGGATGAGGCTCCTAGGTCGGAGGAATTTCATGTGTTGTGGGAATTCAAGGATGTGTTTCCTAATGAGATTCTAGGGCTTCCTCCAAAGAGGGATTTATTTCACAATTGAACTTGTGCTCGGAGCAGCACCAGTGTCCAAGACACCCTATAGGATGAGCATACCAGAAATGCTAGAGTTGAATATGCAACTGCAAGAGTTGTTGGAGAAGAATTAAATCAGGCCGAGTGTGTCTCCTTAGGGAGCACCAGTTCTGTTTGTGAAAAATAAAGATGGTACACTCAGGTTGTGTATTGATTAAAGATAGTTGGACAAATTCACGGTGAAGAATAAATACCCTTTTCCTAGGATTGATTACCTCTTTGATCAAATGAGAGGAGCAAAGGTATTTTCCAAGATTGACTTGAGGTCTTGTTACCATCAGGTAAGAATCAAGGATGGAGACATTCATAAGACAACCTTTAGAACAAGGTATGGACATTATGATTTTGTAGTGGTACCATTTGGTCTCACAAATGCACCAGCTACATTTATGTGCCTTATGAATAGTGTCTTCAAGAGGTATTTGGACAAGTTTGTTCTTGTTTTCCTTGATGACATTCTTATTTATTATAAGAATGAGGAAGAGCATGAAGAACACTTGAGATTGACATTGCAATTTCTTAGGGAGCATTAGTTGTATGCAAAGTTAAGCAAGTGTGACTTCTATAGAGATAGAATTCAGTATTTGGGTCACATCATCTCAGAAGAGAGTATATCAGTAGACCCTAAGAATATTGAGGCCATTATGAATTGGCCTACTCCGAGGAATGTGACAAATGTAAGATATTTTATGGGCCTTGCAGGATATTACAGGAGATTCGTTGAAGGAATCTCCAAGGTTGCACATGCCATCACTTCCTTGCAAAGGAAGGGTATAAATTTTGAATGGACATCAAAGTGTGAAGAAAGCTTCTAGCGATTGAAGAATCTTCTCACAAGTGCACTAGTCTTGAAAGTTATAGACCCAGAAAAATATTTTGTGGTGTGTACTGATGCATGCAGACAAGGACTAGGAGGAGTTCTTATGCAGGACAATCACATGATATGTTATGAGTTGAGAAAATTGAAGGAGCATGAGAAGAACTATGCCACTCATGATCTCGAGCTTGCAACCATAGTACATCCTCTCAAGATGTGGAGGCATTACTTGATGGGAAAGAGATTTGAGCTAAGGACATACCATTGTGGTCTGAATTACTTGTTTGATTAGCCAACGTTAAATGTTGGGCAAGCTAGATGGATGGAGTTTTTATGTGAGTTTGATTTTCAAATCAAGCACATAAAAGGAAAGGAGAAAAAGGTAGCTGATGCACTCATTAGAAAGGTACAGGAAATGCACGTGGAATATCTTAGTATTTGCCAGTCAGATTTGAGACAACAGATTGTTAATCATACTGCTGGAGATGAATTGTATGAGCAGGTAAAAGACAAATTGTAGTAGCAAAGTCTTGAGAAGAGTTATGAGGGATATAAATTGGAAGAATATGGACTTTTTACTTATAAGAACAGAATCTATATTCCAAATATAGTTGATTTGAGGAGAGTTGTTATGGATGAGATCCATCAGGAACCATATTCTAGTCACCCAGGATATCAA
Organism: Pseudotsuga menziesii; assembly: GCA_001517045.1. NCBI lineage: Eukaryota > Viridiplantae > Streptophyta > Pinopsida > Pinales > Pinaceae > Pseudotsuga > Pseudotsuga menziesii. Next base: position 469,142 of record LPNX011173756.1, read on the forward strand.
AAGGCAATTGGTACAGCTAGAAAGTGGTATTTTTTGCCAGGAATGAAAAAGGACATGGCTGAATATATTTCAAGGTGCATGAAATGTCAGTAGGTGAAGGTTGAACATCAACACCCAGCAGGTTTGTTGTAGCCTTTGCCAGTTCCAGAATGGAAATGGGAAGTTATTTCCATGTATTTTATTACAGGATTGCTAATGACATGGAGACAACATGATTCCATCATGGCTGTGGTGGACAAGTTGACAAAGGCATCACACTTTATCACAATTAAGTCTACACATAAAACTGATGACATTGCAAATATCTTCATGAAGGAGATTTTTAAATTGCATGGATTTTCTAAAGAAATAATTTCTAACAGAGATTTCAAGTTCACTTCCAATTTTTGGAAGGGTTTGTTTGCAGATTTGGGTACAAAGTTGAACTTCAACACTTCCTACCATCCTCAAACTGATGGTCAGATAGAGAGGGTGAATCAAGTGTTTGAAGACATGCTTCACATATATGTGATGGATAAACCAACCAAGTGGGAAGATTACTTACACTTGGTATAGTTTTCTTATAATAATGGACAACAATAATCCTTAGGGATGAGTCCATATGAAGATTTGTATGGAAAAAGGTGTAGGACACTAGTGACTTGGGATAATCTAGTGAACAGGGTTGTGCTTGGTCCAGAATTGCTCAAGTGAGATGGAGAAAGAGGTTGTAAAGATCAGGCAGAATCTAAAAGTAGCTCAGGACAGACAGAAAAGCTATGCAAATAAGCATAGGGTGAATAAAGAGTTTAGTGTTGGGGATCATGTTTAGCTTAGAGTGGAGGCAAAGAAGAGTTCCTTGAAGCTTGGAAATTGTTCCAAGTTGTCACCTAGATATTGTGGGTCATTTGAAGTGCTTGAAATAATAGGGCCAGTTGCATATATACTTGCATTTCCTGCTAACACTAGAAATCATAATGTTTGTCATGTTTCCTTACTAAAGAAATATGTACATGATCCTAACCATGTGATAAATTGGGATTTGATTCAAGTGGAACCCGAGGGATAGTTCCAAATCGAACCAATGCGCATCCTCAACTGCAAGGTCACAATGCTCTGGAACCGATCCATGGGGTAGGTAAAGGTGCAATGGGAGCACTACGGTTTTGAAGAGACTACATGGGAGCTTGAGGATGCCCTGCAATTAGCACATCCATTTTTGTTCAATTTTGCGGAGCACTGAGGCGATGCTAGTGTAGAATTTTTGTTCAATTTTGTAAAGCACTAAGGACAGTTCTATTGAAGAGGGTGGGGAATGTAACACCTCGGTTTTGACCCCATTTGCATTGAATGTATATGACGTACATATTGTATTTAATCACAGTGTGGAGCTACAGGAAAAATCCCCAGCATGGATTATCGTTTTATGTTCCGGTGATTAAATCGGTGACGATGGTATTTTGTCCTAGCCAAGAATGTTGCGATTTTAAATCATCATGTAAATATGCAATTATTAAAAATGCACAACTAGCTATGTCAATGCAACAATAATGAGAAGGGGCATGATTTCCTAAGGATAGGGGGGGCGGCATATTCAAACCTTTGGGGCCAATGGGGAAAATCCAAATGTCAATGGGAGAACCCATCAAACTGTCAACTACATTTCTTGTCTCATTCACCCAATCATTTAATTCTGCTAGAAATTGGTTGGGTTGGTTATTGCATGGGATGGGCAAGGTATGATAGCCCAAATTTGAATTGGAGAAGCCATCATTTTTTGGGAAATGTGTTTGGACTCCTTGGGAAAGAAAAAATCCAAAAATGTAGGCCGATCTACCATGCTTTCACGTTGGCATGTTTTCCTCACCCATTTTTTCCAACATGTGATCTCTCTCAGGAATCTTGAACTTGCTACGTGTGAAATCATTCATGTTTTTGGTCTTCACCACGATTTTGGAGCTCCTGGAATTCACCATTCATGTTCTCTGTTGTGTTCTTCATTTTTCCTAGGGCTCGCAAGTGTTTTTGTTAACGTTCAGTGGTTGGGATCACTCTTGGGAATTTTTGTGTTGTTTCCACCTTTCCATGGTTGGGGAATTTCATGTTCAGAGTTGTACAGCCAATGGGGGAAACAGAGCTAGAAATTTGGGTACTGATTGAGTTCGTTTTAGCCACGTTAGGGCCATAAACAATTATGGAAATCGAATTGTTGCTAAGGGGTTTTTTTTACCCATCTGCAAATTCATTTTTGGCTCCCAAGTCGATTTTCATCAATCCCATATCTAGAAATTGTTGTGTATTCCTATGTTGTTTTGGTTGAACTATTTTTGGAGTGGAAATGGGGTCTGAGCCTGCTTGATAAACCTAGTGTGTGCAGGAGCCTCACAGTTAGAGCTAGAGGGCTGGATTTCTTCTTTACACCCCCTAAATAGCACTGGAAGGGAAGGCATAACCCGAGGGACTGTGTAGTAGAGAAGGGGATGATACCTTGTGTTGGGTGTGTGTGGATGTTTTAAAAGTCAGGCTAGTTCTAGTGCATGTGTCCATAGCTCTTGGATTGATCTCACTAGCTTAGCATCCAACCTTTCTAGCTCCCTGTTAGCCTGATAAACCCAACTATGTTGGATTGGATAAGTTGTGTATCCTTGGCTACATGTGAGCCTGCTAGTTTCCCCTTATTCTTTGTGGAATGATGCCCAGCTTGGAGGTGGTAGTGTTTTTGAGTGATTAATGAGCACACTGGCCTTTGGTTGGTGGAACATTGCAGTGACGTAGCTGGTTGCAGGACAAGCTTCTATTAAAGATAAGTATCTCTTGTCCATTTTATCTTTGCAATTGTATTTATTGCTTAAATGAGATGATGAACATGCTGAATGTATTGGATGATCGTGTTTGCTTCCGCTATATGTTTAAACGAATTATGCATCTATGTATGTTTAATTTCCAATGCATTTTATATCTTATGTTCATGGGGCTAGATTTCCTATATTTTAAGCATGTTAGTCGCGTCCTCTCACCGATAGAAGGGTGGGGACATGACAAATTCATTTTAGTCAACATTGGACTCCCATAAACACAATTTTTTGTAATGTGAATAAAATATTTTTTTAATTGCAATTTTAACAATCATGAGGGATTGATACAACATGAATAGTGTTAAAATTGCAATTGTGAGATCCCTTAATTGAAAATTTGATAAGATTGCAAGTTTAGTTGTTGGATTTGGTTAGAATCCCACTTGAAAGCATAGCTCAAAATGAGGTATTTTATTTATAGATTAGTCAATATGAATTATGCTCATCAATCTTCCTATGAACTATTACTCTTTACATCTCGATTTTTCAAAGGGACTAAATTTTATAAACTTAAAAAATAACATGTTATTAACTATTAAATCTACATATATATACTTATTTTATAAGTGAGTCCAGTAGCAGTTTCTAACCACCAATATGGGATAATTCTAAAGACTATCTCTGAGTAAATCAAAGGAAATTTTAGGTCTTACTCTAACACCAAAAGGGAATTTAAACTTACATAGTATGCTCCATAAATTATTTAATGTCCCTTGTGGTAATTCCTAAGGTTACATTCAATAGGATCTTAACCTTAGTCTTGTCCATGGAACCAAATACTACCACTCTTGTAGCTTAACATCTTTCCCACAAGGTAACTATTAAATCCACTTCTATATTTATTCTATAATTAATTTGTACTATTTAATATTTAATGCATATAATAATGTGTGCAAAGGGTGGTGATGTGCTATATGACACTCAAGGAAATGAAGAATTTTTTTTCTTGGGGTCTTGGCCCAACAACAAATAACCAATTATAAGTTCTTTCACTATGGAAATTTAATGTCCCTTATTGGATAAATTTTGTACACTATCACAAAATATTTAAATAAAGGCTTAAAACTTTAGACAGTGGAAGCTTCCTTTCTCAAAACTCTCATTAGCAATGAATCTAACATTGATTCCATGGCTATGAGACAACTAAGGCAGCTCTAGGAGAGTGATATGGAAATTTTGATTGTATTGATAAGTTGATATATGTGTATTATTAATATTTTATGGCTGAGGAATCTTTACAAGTACTTCACATACATCCTCCTTCTATACTTTGTCTAGTTTCAAAACTAGGAAAACTAAGAAGACTAGGAAACTAATCTTTCTTGTCTTGTTCCAAACATGGCCATACCTTTAAACAAATTTTATGGAAGGATCCTATGGTATTTAACACATCATAAAAGAACTAATAAATTCAATGGTATAATCACATAACTCCTTTTTACATGTTATTCAAATCTGCTCAAATTGGGCCAATTTTGAACCTTAAACTAGTCACACCCAAACATCCCCAAATTCACCCAAATGCACTTGAATTATGTTAACAAGGGATTGAGAGTTGTTATGAAATCCTAATACACCTTATAGAAACCTTGAAAATTGATAGTGGCATTTGTAACTTGCATTAATAAAGGGGGGAAGAAAGTGAAAAATACTACTGAATTTGGTGTTGAAAGCCCCCACCAAAGTAATTTTTAGGGGCAAAATTTTTCCAATTGGAGATTTTTTGAGATTTATTTCAAAAAATAAATTCATTATTTGGTCATTTTTTAGGCTTTAATATCAACTATGTTTACATAAAATATGTTTTTAATCATAACATTCGCCAAAATTTACACATTTAATAGTAAATTGTACGTTTCATATTTAATATTCGCCTACCTATCTATTTACATGTTTTTTTCAATCCAAAATAATCGCCTAGAATACTTTTCTTGTAATTTTTACATGGAATACATGAGAATTTCGAGATGTGGCTGAAATATGCTGCTCCATGCAATCACATATATTTGATAATACATCAATTATATCACAAAATTACCCTCCATTAGTTTCCTGCAACCATTAGTGTGTCGTCACACTAGAACAATGAACATTCACAAGAGAATGGAAGAAGAAAAGATAAAGAAAGTTCTATGAACTCAAGAAGGGTTTGAACCTCTATTAACACATACTTTAAGCTCTAATAAAAGATCTAAATGGCCTCTCCTCCAAATATTTTGGACATGGATTGTTCACCTTTGAATTTGGTTCAATAGAAGGGAGGATGAACATTTGTCATGCAAGGACAAGCTAAGCTCTCCAAGAGTGAAAAACAAAAAATGGTCCAAAAGCTTCTCTCCTTGCTCATTATCCTTCTTGTTAACTTCATTTGTACTCATGAGGTCTAATTTCCCACCAAGAATTTCTCACCCAACTCAAGTTAGTGATTGATTCCTTCATGAGACACTTGTCCTCCTCATTCTTACACTCCTGTGTCCCCATATCAATTTGGGAATATTGGCTGACCATAACTCCCTCTATGTGCCCTCTTGGTGGATATTTTTATCCTTGATAGCTTAGATGTTTCATATGTCTGCAATCAGGCCTTAATTTTCCATATTTGTCATAGATTCCTTCATCATTGTTGTCATAGATGTCATGTGGTCTAGCTACAAGTATCACAATGCCTCTTCCTCTTCCATTCCAATTCAACCTTCCTAGATTATTTCTATGAATATTTCCTCTTCATTTCTCCCAAGTATGTTACTCTTCACCCTCAACTCAAATTAGTGAGAGAATAATGCCAAGTGTAGTGGGGAATCTTGTCACATGTGGTCCCCACACCCTCTTATGCTCCCTCACGACCAAATGCCACCTTTATTTCTCTTATTATCATTTATTTGACTCAATTAATGTGAATTTATAATTCTAAGGTAAATTTAGGGTCTTGTAGCTCCAGTATTCCAAGTATTAATGCTTCCACCCCAACCTAGGGAACTAATAGGCTTAGTAGAATTTTTCCTCCATGAAAATTTATTTGGATCGAGACATTACAATCCTCCCCACCCAAGATTGATTGTCACTAAGAAATTTCAAATTTAGATGCTACAAAAATTGTTCATCTTCACAGGTGGCATACTCACTTGGTAACTCATTACATTGCACCAAGTACTCTGTTATGGTTCTTCTCCTTAACTTTTTTTTATCTAAAATTTGAGTAGTGGCACTCATATACTCTAATTGTGTATTTCCAAAAGTAAAAAGATGTGGATTTTGCATATTGATATATCATGTTAAATCACCTTTAAACAAAAAATTTAACTAAATCCATCAAAACAAAATTTGTACAAATAATATTTACCTCCATATTTTGGAAACCATTTATGAACTTTCAACCCTTTTTGCTCCTTCATAATTCTTTGAAGTTGCTATTGAGTTACCAAACCTTGAGTGTTTTAAGATTCCAATAAAATTTCAGAGAGGAACCACCATGCTTGCTACTACACTACTCTGATTACAATCACCTTCTCAAATGGTGACTCCATTGGAATATATTATATTCGGGTGATTCGATGAATGTGGGTAACACTTTTTGGTCAAATTTGACGATGAAAACCTAATTTTTTACTCATGCATTAGATAGGAGCCCTTGAAACACATATATTCCATGAGAATTTCGACTTGCAGTAAAAAAAACAATTGTAGAATATTATGTTCGCTTTCCAATGATATTTTTTTTTAAATATTTTGATGTCGTTTAATGTGTGAAATTTTGCATTTAATGAACTGTGTGACCTTAAAAATTTGAAGAAGTTAATAAGTGGCTCATGCCCCACCCCAATAATTCAATCTTACATTAATAATTTAAAAACATATATATGTGAGCATGATCTACACAAAATGCATTGTGTTCTGCATATTTTTTTGTTAATTTATTTCACAATATACAATTATTTATTATTTTATACACATGTGTGTCCATCCCAGTTTTTTTTCACTATTTTCAAAAATTGAAAAAACCAAAGATACCCTTTTGAAGAGGACACGTCGATGGGCGGGCTGTGCATTTTTAAGAAATTTTTGGATGTGCATTTTTAACCCTGAGGATTTTTATTTGAGCTACTTTGAAGTTGTTGTCAGGTTTTATAAGTGTAAGTTTTAGAACAAATTAAAAAAGAACCCCATATGAATTCCAAAACGTATGCATGATACCTCAATGAATAGAGGATTCTGTGATGAATCTATTGGTATAAACTCTTCTCAGTTATGTGCCATGAATGGCAGGGTTTACAGCCCTAGAAGACACACATAAATATTGATTTGCTTGTAAGAGGGCTAATTCTCTGTTTTCCAGGCCCTCGATCAATGTATTCGAATCCTTCAACCGAAGTTTTAACAGTAGCTAGATCGAGGGTTTATTAAACCCTCGATTGAGGGTCTAATAAACTCTTGATCGGGCTACTATTAAAACCTCGGACGAGGTAGTTCGAGGAAATATTTTTTTAACAGGAGCCTCGATCGAGGTATTAACACCACGATTGATGTTTTCGAGTTTACATTGGCGATCAGGTGGCTTTCAAGGTTTTGCTCAGTTGGGTAAAGCATTAAAATTTCCCAAGTTTGGCTAAAAGAGAATTCTAATGGTTATTTGAGTAAAAATAAAGGAATCCTTATAGATTGAAAAGGATTTTGCTCATTTTAAAATAAAAATATAAACATTGGCTTTATATTTAAATTTAATTTGGATTTTAGTAAAATTTTATTTTAAACAAAAAGTTTATTATTTTCAAAATTGGGCAAAGAAAGTTTTTATAAAATATTGGCTCAAGGCGGAGGCTGCCACCCAGCATACAATGGTCATATAGGCCCACGCATTGGCAATTCAAGTCAGCAACCAAAGTTTGCACACCAATCAAAGGAAGTTTTTATAAAATATTGACTTAAGGCCGAGGCTGCTAACCACCCGAGGCTGCTAACCACCCAGGATACAATGGTCATATGGGCCCAAGCATTGACAATCCAAGTCAGCAACCAAAGTTTGCACACCAATCAAAGTCCATGCGCACAAAAGAAATCCTACATCGCTTTGTATGTTGATATATGTGGAGACTCTTAGCCCATGTAAACATTGGAAAGATGTTAGACATGTGGGATATTACCAAAGATGTCATTGTCGCTTTATACATCGTGCATGTGGAATACTACCAAAGATTTTTAAAGTATATATGCCTTGAGCATTGAAAGGTGACATGGGAATACTAAAATAACCCTCCGTCAGTAAGATTTACATCAGCTATGTGGCATCTAAATGTTTTCCCAAATGGCACGAATGGACTTATAAATATTGTTGTGCGTTTTAAGGATACGATTTTTAAAGTTACTAGAAATCAACTCTATGAAAAATATCTTTCAGGATGCGAGCATTAGAGTCGAGATCGAATGCACGTTTCGGCAATCGTATTCCAGAGAGTTCATTTGGTCAAAAACTTGTTGTGTCTAAATCTTAGTTTTTATCCAAAGACATGGCTACGACGCATCTATACTTTTGGAATCAGTGAATGGGTTTTTCTCCAAGAGAAAGAAGAGTTCCCGAATGCAAATTACTTGAGGGGCTATGGATTCATTGATTGCGCCGAGAGGCGCATTCTACAGCCCGGTATGAGGTAGAAGTGTGATTCCGTGTTCAACGTGGAGATGACACGTGTCACATAAAAAAGTCGGCTTATATATCAATATATACAAGTCGGCTTAATAATTAATAATCTTAGGTGTATATATATATATTTGTAAGTAAATCAAAACACCTATACACACTTCAAAACAATACGTACAAGCTGGACCTTCGGAATAAGGCTGAGAGCAATTACAGATTTGTCTCAGGTATGCGAATGCGTACAGTTTTAAATGCAATCCAACACTAAAAGCATTTTGGAACCATTTAAATTCAACCTGTAAAATATTAGTTTCACTGTACAGTCGCAAATGGATATTAAATTAAATAAATATTAGTTTCACATTCACAATATCTTAAGAAGATCTTAACGTTAAGCATATAAATAGGGTACATATACTACATAACCTGTAACGCTTTAACACAATCACAGGTTTAATTTTATAGGTAAATCTTGCATATTTGCAGTCCATATTCTTTAACAGGCTTCGCAAGCAACCAACAAAACCTAAATAAGGAAACAGAGTGTCAGAATTACAGTCGTAGTCTTAAGGGTTCATGAAAACAACAGAATGATAAATACTGCACTCTCAAGGCCATACCTCTGCTATTTTTAAATACAAAAATATTCTTGTACAGTCATATATTTTTGGTATGAATACGATCTTCCATGCCCTAGTTTGGCATTCAATCTTTTTAAATAAAATGTTACTCAACGTTTCTTTCACCAATCAATCAACGTTTCCCAGGCAGGTCTGATTAAATTAAAACAAGTGTTGTTATTCACCAGTTAGGAAAAACGTTTTCAGATTTTAAATTCCGACAATCCCAAACGTTTTCAAAAGATTCAACTCAGGCAAAAGTTTCCATATTTTAATTACCAGCAATCCAAAATGTTTTCAAAAGATTCAACTCAGGTAAAGTTTCCAGACAATCAGAAAGTTTTATGAGTCACACGTTTTCAAGAATTCGATTCTGCTTTGGTCTGGGAAGACGCCCAACCAGAAGATCAACATTATATAATTGAAAATAATATGAGACTTACAGTTCTTGCAGGCGTTAACAAATTATAAAGATATCAATGAAATGAAAAATGTAAATTGTTATTAATTGTTATTGTTATTAAATGGAGACCCTAACAATTAATTGTTATTAAATTCAAAATAAGAAAA
>LPNX011173756.1:479212-525555 GCA_001517045.1 Pseudotsuga menziesii
TCATGGATGCAACTTTACCCTAGATCCAGTGATGGGCACCCTGGTCGTAGGTGAGGCGGCTGTCGGAGTAAGACATGTCGTCCCAGAACTTACCAACTGCGAATTTGGGGTTGGTGTTTAGTAGATAGACACCAGCCAGGTTTCCAGCATAGCCCTCGGAGAAGTCGAATCTCCAGTCATCAAAGCCGACATTGGACTTGAGCCAATTCATCCAATCCGACAATCGGTTTGTATCTTGGGATTGGTGTGGTTGACGTCCAAAGGCCCAGTATGATGAAGGAGATCTGTAATTCCGTCTTCAACCTGATATTGAAACGTGTGCATTCAAAAAGTCGGTTAATAATAAATAAAAGAAATAAGAAGGGCTCAAATAAATACCAGCACAGCTGCAAAAGAGCGGTGGTAACGCCTATGGGCGTTACGGTAGAGTGCTTACACCGAATTAGATTATTCTCATTCATGAGTGGATCAAATGCTAATGAATGGTACTCACATACAAACCAAGATTTGTGAAAGTCGTCTTCCAGCGCATTTCCACCTTGCAGTCAAACCCGACAAATGGATTTGCAACAAGCTACTTTACACAAGCAGAAACCCAGTATAAAAATACTAATTGAATACCTGCACCCTTGCATATGTAACTTCACATATTTTCTTGGAATTGAAGGCCTCCCTTCATTTTTTATGGAAATATTGATATAGCTTCAGTGTAGCTTTAACCAATGTCAAATTAACAAAGGCGTGGCCAAGATTTCATGGATTCCTGAAAAATAAATGACCTCAAGTGCTTTAATTATGTCATAGATACACTACGCCCCAGTTCCTATCAATGAAAGGAAAATGCAATCACTTATGGAAATCCATTGGCATGTACACAAAATCATAAGTAGAGACTAGCCAGCGTGTACACAAAATCATAAGTTGACACCATCCATCCTAGGTTATTTCTAGGATCGTTACAGCTCACAAAGTGTTCATCCAACACACCCAAAAGCATTTGCTGACTACAAAAAGAAATATAATGAAATTAATGCTCTCCATGCAAAGGGCATATAAACACTAACGATCCATCATCAATATTCATATGAATGAGTACATGAAGTTGTTTGAACCGATTGGATTTCATGTCTTTATCAAGTTCACCATATCCTAATTCATAGAAGAGATAGAGTCTATATCTCGCATTGTGAGGATTTTGAGGCGTTGAAGGCCGAGCAACTACATGTGCGTGTTCGGCTTCCCAATCATGAAACAACTACTGGATCTAACTGTCCAAGAATCACATGTTGCTATAAATATGTAATCATGGTTATCACCTCAAAATTTTTGATCCCTCTCGGCGCATGATAGAGCCGGGTAAAGCTGGATCTAGGCTGGTATAATCAAGACCGGGTGGAAGTTGCATACCTTCATATTGTCTCAAGCGCTGATATTATTGTTTTGAGAGCCAGAGATGTCGTTGCCATGATGGATGGACCATTCTTTACTTTTCCTACGGAAAAAAGAGATGGGAGGATCTCGATTGCCACCATCGCAGAGACTGACTTTTCGTCCCTTGAGAAAGTTGCACTTGAAATCGTGGTAAGCGAAAGCTACAGCAAAGGCCCGAGAGTACCTAGACAAACTTGTTCTGAATGAAGAAATGGTAGCTGATGGATCCATCACCATTCAAACTTGACGAGTATCCTTAGTAAAATTAGATCCAGGCATCTGCAAAGAATAATTTTTATATTCCTTGGAGCATCAGTTTCCTCTGGATGCTTTCATCCAAGATCACATTGTTAAGCTGTTTGATCACCCGCTAATAGATCCTTTCATTTGGAAGAAATTAGTTTTGCAGGTTGCTACTTTGGTTGAGAAACTTGGGTCGGAGGAGCATTTAGCACAGCTTCAACACTTCATAGAAAAAGATTTTTACTATTTTGGAGAAGCACTTGAATGATTATGCAGGTATGGCGATTTTTGGCAGTGATGATAAAGGTAGCATAAATCAATGGTGCATATGAATATCCAAAGCATCCAATGGCGAAAATAAATTCTTTTTCATCAACTTGCATGGTGAAAAGAAGTTTTCAAATTTGCAAAATAAAGATGCTTTGGGTGAAAATGAAAACAGGCGCCAAAGCAGCGTAATTTGACCAAATAGATTAACGGTTCACCCTTATTCCGCAAATTGAAGGTATTGTTGTCTTAATTTCTTTAAAATACAGATAAAATTTATATGAAGAATAAGTCAGTACACGTGTTGGATTTGGCAAATGAATCAACAATCAATATTTATTCCTCGGTGGCAAAGTGCAGGTGACTTAATATTGTAAAGTTTACTGAATTTTATTCAACTTGCAAGTTAACACATGTGTTCTTATCCCATGCCTCTGAAAATAAAATCAATGGTTGAAAAGTATTCGTTGATGGATAAGGCCGTGAGGTTAAAGATAAGGTAGAATTTAAACATCAAAGGGTTTTTCGCAGATATTATTTCAACCATGTTAGCCTCCGTTCTATGTTGAAGATGATGTTGTTGAAGCCTTCATTCACGAATTTTCTTCACCCTACTGGGGTTCATAGAGCATATAGTAAAGTTCTTGAGGATATTATTCCAGGCATAATTACAAAACAACAAACAGAAGAACAAGAATTCCTTCATGAAAATGATTGTTTGAGGCATTAATTTCAAGGAGCCTCTTCCGCCAAACCAAGAAGTATTTTCAGAAACCGGGAGAGGTTTTTTTCCAGCACGAATAAATATACAATAACCCATCTCAGTGTTTACACAAGTTTTATGGTTTGGGTAAATTGAATCCATCTTCAAAGGGAAATGTTTAAGGTTTTCGAATAACTGTTTTAGTCATCAAATTGAAAGAGTTGTTTTCGCCAGGTGCGAATGAGTTTTAAGAAACTTAGAAATTTTTTTGTTCATCAAAGGTTATTTGTCAAAAACCTCCTTCAATTTTTACACGGTTATCACATAGTGGGAGAATTAAAAGAATCTTCAGAGTGTATTTTTTCAGAAACTTGAAGTTTTACTATCTGAGTCATCAATTTCAAAATCTGATCTTGAAGAGCTGGAGGTGAATCAGAGAAAAAAACGACATGGTTTTTGAGGGGAACATGGTAAATAAAATTAACCTCTCTCATATTTCACATAGCATTCACCAGCTAAGATATGCAGGAGGGGATTTAATTCCTATTTTATGAGCAGTCTGCATCATATTTCTATTTTGTGTAAATCGTGGCAAATATGCTATGTTAGAGTTTGTTAGAAGTTTGTTTTCCAGTTTGTAACTAATTTCAACCCTTAGGTCAGTCTTGGGAGCTAGAAACACTATAAATATTCTCCCCGTAAAGGGACAAGGGTTTGGTTGGAACCCATTACACTGTTGTGTTTATGATATTTTGATCTATTTTTAATACAAGTTACAGAGCCGAATGCTGGTTATTTGAATGCAAGAATTCCTATGTGCTTCTTAATTATAGAATATAATTTTCCTTTCTTTATGTGCATGTGCTTCATGTTATTTATTTACATTATATTTTCTTCGTGTTGTAGACTCTGTGTATAATTCATACTTATATGCCTCGGCCATTGTCTCCGACATCCACCAAACGTTTCTTCCAAAATTCGTGTATATTTCATCCCTGCAGTGCTCTACACTAATGGATTATCATCATTTTTCCATTCCCACTAGACCCAAAACATATCGACCGTGATCGAAGTGCTACCTTTCTCTTGCAAGCATTTCCTATGCAAACAACTCTGTTTTCTTGGTATTTGTGACTCCATAGCCCGATACATATTTACCGTGTTTCCAACCACCAATGTTTGAATTTCATCTCGTGACAATATAATCTATCCTTGTGATATATTTTTGATAGATCCCTCTCTGGAATCGGAGGAGCTAGCTCGCTTTCCTAAATCGGTCATGTTCTTACCTCGTGGTCCGCCTTCCTGTAACCTTGGGTGCAATTTTGAGTGCTAACAAACTGGCTCCGTTGCTAAGAACGGAATCGAAGATCATCCCTCGGAAGACCGACAAATATTCAAAGGATAAAGGGTTTTTGTGGGAAAACATAGACTCTTACATGTGAAAAAGGTTGTATCATTTTCCCTATTGACTCCATTGAAAGACTTTGGAAGGTGAATCCAATCGGGAGACCGATGGTCAGAAAAACAGATACAGGGAGAGGTTTCAAATATTCCCTGGATATGAACGAAAGGTTTAGATCTGTATGTTGGTGGTGAAAAATGGTTGGACATCAATAAGGTCATGTCTCTTTTCACCTGGCGACTCCATCTATGAAGAATCCATTCTTCATAATGTTCTATGGCAGCTCCACTATCAAAGGGGGTTGCAAAATTTGAGGAGCTGATTCAGTTTCTCCACCATCACAATGAATTCTTGGGTTGCAAGGTATGCTCCTGTGAATTTTGATGTCATTCATGGTTATCCAAATCGAATATCTCCTATAAATTGGCAAACATATCTTCCAATATTTAAGGATCAAAAGGGTGATGATGATGCCATTCATTTGTTTATATTTCATAAACATATACATAAGCCGGGGGTTGAATGGCATGAGGACTATTTAGTGAAAATATTTAGGTCTAGTTTAGAAGAAAATCCTAGGTTATGGTATGAGGGATTACCATCAGGGAGTTTAACCTCCCTTAAATATTTTCATATAGTATTTCATGAACATTTCAAAAGGAATTATCCTTCTTTGTTGTTACTTCAAGATTGTTGCACACATGATAAAGAGTTCATTGAAAATGTGAAAGATGAATGTGGCGATGATCAGTATTTGGATGAAGAGGTTTTATAGATATTACATGAATACTCAGCTAAAAAGAAAGACAAACCAATTTCCATGATATTCAAGAAAATTCACAACAGTTAGTACTGTCTTCCTTTATTGAAGTTGACATACACCAAAGATCTGTCTCAACCAGTTATATCTCTCTTCCTAAAACTTAGGATGATTTGCAGCATTCTTGTCATTCTTTGTGTGACCAAGAAATAGGTCGGGTCTGTCAGTCAAATACTCCCTCATATTATTCAACTTACGAAATTATGTTACACGAAGAGGCTGCCCCTTCCCAATCAAAAAATTCCTCTTTGCAACAACAATCTCTTCAAAGCTACAATACTTATATGATTGATTACATAGAAACTGATAATTTTGGAAAATCTCAGTTTTGTGGTCCTCCCACATGTTTATTTTTTGAAATTGCAGTTAAAGAGAAATCAGATTTTGAAAAAATGATTGAAGGAATACCTTTGCATGTTGATCAAATTCAAATTTCTCCTGAAGAATTACATGAATATATAAATCTGACTTTGTTTGTATAATATGATAAGCCCAGTGATTTGAAAGGTGATGATTTTACTAATTTGTTTCCTGAAAAATGGAATCGTCCTGTCACAATTTCTATTAGTGAAGAAAATCTCATTGCAATCCAAGATCAAAAGGATGAAAATAGAGTGGACAATGAACATGTTGAAAGTGACTATTTGCCTTTGTGTTTTTCTTCGTTTGAGTGGTTGGAAAAGAGACTTAAACTTTCTAATAAAAAATAGAAATTTGAAATTGTGGATGAAGGTATAAACTTCCTTGGAATGGATGATGAACATGAAGAACAATTATGCAATCTATCCCAACCTATAGAAAAACTAGAAGTATGCAATGAAGAGTTGAATAACAGAGAAGAAGAGGAGAGTTCTCAAATAGATGTTCCTTTTTTTTTTACAAATTCAGAAATTTTTTGTCAAGAAAAAATTTGTTTTCTTGATCCTATTGAAGAAAGGAATGATGTTTCTGGTGAAGCATATAAAGAATATGAAGTTTTAAAATCAGAAATTTTAGATGAAGTTGCGGATGTCTCTCCTTGAAGTTGTCACGATTTTTTTTTGCATGGTTCTTTTGAAGATCAGTGTTGGCTCACCAAATTGAAACTCTTTGCATCCTCCAAATCCACTTTTGATCTCTTCGTTTGATCCTTTGACCCCATAAATCCCTCTATATTTTCACATATTTACCCAAATACCTAGCAAGTATAGTAACGTATGATAATTTATCAAAACCATTTGATTTCCTTTGATTTAATGATTAAATATAATTATTAAAGGATTCGTGACTAATTATACTAGATTCTGCAACATACTTTGATTTCAACAACAAATTAAATATCATGAAGATTTTCTATACTCCAGACGCTTCCATCTTGCTCAAGTAAAGTCGAATCCATCCAACTCAATTCTCATTGATGACTCACGTATAATAAATGAAATCTTCATCTCTAGGCAGTACATGCCATAGAGATGAATATCTGTTACAAGATAACAAGTTTTAGAGCATCTTTTGAGCATGAGAATTTGCTCATTAATTGAAGGAATCAATTGCCTTCTATAAATTTTTGTAATATTAAATAGAAGATAGGATCTGTTACTGGAAAATCGGAATTAGTTATCTTTGCTTCCGAGTTATAAAAACCATGGATCGAAGTGTAATAGACAATGAACAATTAAAAGAAGAATTGCGCTGCTCAAGTGCTGGTTTTCTAAATTCGACAGAGGTCATGATGTCTTTATGATACATAGATGGGTTTGTAGACTATAATCTGATTTATTTCATGTTGTTAATGCTTTTCTTTTATACGTATGTAGTTTAGATTCCTTAGTCTCCAAATCCCGTGGGGACTTGTGGTCTTGTTGGCAAGGATCCACCAACATACACCATAAGCCCTTCCCCTGTAACTTTAAGTTTTTGTATATGATAGGTTGATTAACTAATTGTTTTATGTTTTCATTAGAAGTAAGAATTGTATTTAGTCAAGCAACTTTAGAAACAAGATTTGTATATTCATGGAATCTATCATTCATTGCTTGATTGTTGTTGGAATAATGTGCACAACATTTGCTAGTCTAGAATCGAGCTCGGATGTTAGCGTAGATTGATTTAAAAGCATTTTTTGAATTCTTAGTTTTGTAGATTTCATTCATTTTGTTGTAGCTTTAAATTCTAGTTTAAGTCATACATGGCTTCTGTAAAATTGGGTTTCCAAATGAAATAGAGTTAATTGTATTTTATTTTAAATTGTAGAATATGTAGATTTCATTCATTTTATCATAGTTTAAGCTTTAAGTTAATTCAATTTTGTCTTTCTACGAAATTTGATTTTATAATATAGCTTTCGATTTTAGTAATAGGATCCTCTGCAGATTACATTTATTTTGTTGTAGTTTTAAAATGCAAGTTAATTTAGAATAGTTTCAATTATAGAAGTAACTCATTTTAAATATTGGGGTGAACAAGTGAGCTCTATGCTGATATCAAACTTCTTAAAAAGAAATTCACTAATTTGATAAGAGATTTGAGGTATTAAACGATAAATCAATTTCCTAGTTCACTTTCTGTCACTTATTCTGTTTTCTGTGTCAATAAGTAGTTTTCTACTGACTCGGTCTAGTTTCTGAGTTATATTAGAATAAATAGTTTTCTTTGGTTTATTTTCATTTTTACTGTTCATTTTTGGTATATGCTTTAAATTAAGATTATTTCGAAGATAGTATGAAACTTTATTTCATCTCTGCAATTAAGATAAAGTTTTACATTTGAATGTTTTATAGATCTTAGATGTAAGAATATTTCGTTAATATTTAGAATTGATAATCACTAGATTAAGAATTTGAATATTTAACATTCTTAGATTAGAAGAGTTCAGATTATAGTAGATCAAATCAAAATAAGCTCTGATCCTGCACATATATTGCTTGTGCCTCAAAGTTTATCTCCCTGGGTTGACATTTTATGAAGGCTATTTGTAGTGATATATTTATCTCAACATTTTGGTGTCGTTGCCGGGGAGAACAGTAAGATGAGAGTTAAGAAATTGTGCATCCACTATAGTGGGGTACCCCAAATCCTTCTCGTTATTTTTCTGCACAAGTTTTTTTTTATGCAAAGTTTGATTTGTTTATAGTATGTTTCCCTTTCTACAAATATAGATAGTTTAATTTCTGGCATATATGTTTTATTTTTGAAATTTAGGTAGTTTCCTTACTGCAGTTACTTTTGTTGCAAGTGTGTTTCCTTTCAATAGTATGCAAGAGTGTTTTTTATTCATTAAAAGTAAGATTTATTTCAAGTAGGAATGTTTTTTAGTTTATGGTTTCATATTGTAGAGTTGGATTGCTTTCATTTCAATATTAGTTTTTTTATTTTTTTATTTTAGGCTAGTTTGCAACCACAATACTTAATTCCAACTTAGTTTCTTTGCTTTCGAGTTATTTACATTTTTGTAATGCATGCATTTGATTTTCTACATAAACAATTTTTCTGTAAATAGTTTAATTTTAGCTTTAAAATTAAAAAAAAATCCATTGGGGTGTTGTAAGAACCTTGTTACTAACCATCTATGAAGAAGGACATTTGAACTAATACCAGTCTTAAGGATGTTCAAAAATTTATTAAGTATAGTTGGGATTATTACCACAAGGAGCTTCTTCAATCCTTGTTGCAGTATCAGGTCCATATATGAAGAAGAATTCATCTTCCAAAGTGGGATGAAAATCAATAAGTATCCTCACCATGAAGATCTAAATCTATTCATATCTCCTTCCTCATTTGGTGAAGGAGCCCAAGAATCATGGGTAGTAGTTGAGGAAGAATAGCAATTAGAACTTGAAATTGCAGAATTTCTTGATTCCCTTGTACCTGAGGAAGAATATCAACTTGGATTAGATATAAAGGATACTAAAGAAGGAAGCCAAGAAAGTCAAGAATCTATTAAGTCATGGACTGAGTCAATTTTCCAACTCCAGCCTTTTACTTTTCAGCAAATTTTGAAATACAGATCATATGAGAAGTTGGTTCTTCATGTCTGGGTATTTGTTCATGTACGTTATGTGAACAAGAATTTTTTAGAAAGCCTGATTCGTCGGTAGTTACACTGGAAGTATGCATATACTTGAAAGAATATTTCTACTTTTGGTAGAATAGGGTAGTGCAGGAAATAAAAAAAAAATAAAGTAAAGATAGGAAAAAAGTAAAGAGAAAAAATAAGCTTTACTATGAAAACCAATTGTCTGGCACAATCTAGCAGGGTCTAGTTAGAAAATCAGGTGATTGGATGGATAGACTCCATAATAAATCCCATTGGTGATGTCTAATTCATTTATGCAAAATCATTTTTAGTTATGTGATCATCTGGATGATGGCAGATTTATTAAGGCTCTCCTTTGAGCAAGTTTCAACCCATCGAATTTAAAACATTTTCTAGGTCTGAAACTTGAGACATTTTTAGGTACCCTGCAGCCTGCATACCTTAATGACAGGCATCCTTGTCATTTGCGAAGAAAATCAATTAATGTTTCTTGAAAAGTGAATTATACAGTTCATTCGACTCCAACAAATCTATTCGTGACTATTAGGATGTACCAAGTTCCTTGATTTCCATTAACATTAAGGGTGGAATATCTCGCATTGGTTGGTAATCCAATGATTTCTATATATGTTCGACACTAACAAAATTTATTCACATAGGTAGATTTGCAAAAAGAAAAGGACTTGGATGATGACCTTGCAGTTCTTTACTATTTAATCATGGATAGTTCCGGTAGTTGTAGCTTTTATCTTGGGTACAAAGCAGTATATTCCTCTATTTTCTACAGAAATCTTGTAACATTCAGCACAGTGGACAACCTATCAGAAGAAACATTCTCAGTTTTGTAGCAACACAATATTTGGACCAAATCAAGAGCATCTTATCATAGAAATTCCATTCTGTCATAGTAACTCAAACATGCAACAAAAACTCTTGACAGCCCAAAGCATCTTTGAAGAACTTGGTCCTATAAGGTAAACTTGATCTAAGGTAACGATCTTTTCTTTGGATTTATTTGTTTCATTAAATCTAAGGAAATTTCATTATGAATTATACCTACATACTCATTAAATTGAGCACATAGATCTGTGGACAAACACACAACTCACAAAATAGATCACACAATTTACTCAGCAATTGAAGAATGAAACAGTACGAAAATGGCTTGCAGCTGTGAATGCTTTCATTAATAAAAAATTAATCGAATAATAATTACAATGAAGTACAATGGATTTAATAGCCACATGAAATTCGAATCCACATGAGGAAATTCAAATTGATAGACTCTACTTGACTGTAGGTAACTAAGACCTTGTCTAAATCACTATTGGAGGACTTAGTAGTTAACTGACCTTGTCTAAACCATAACCGGAGTTCATCGGAGCTCTAAAACACAACTCAAGTGTTACATTCAGTGTTGACTAAGGCTAACTGACTGTGGTAGGTGAGAAATGCGCCCCTCATGGGTGCAGTCAAGAAAACCTAGCGCTAACTGAATGTAGAGGACTAGAATTGAATGTAACTAAATCATAACTTAGCTTGACTAGTCATTAACTGAACTGAACTGACCTTGGTTGGTTTCGACGCTCCTAGTGGCTCCTAAATTGTAGGGATTGGTGTAGGAGGCTCCTAAACTAATGCAATTAAGTGGAATCAGTGGAAGTAAGACTCAATTAGTGTTCCCCACACTCTAGTAACTGAAAAATGTGCCCCAATTAGGCCAAGTGGACCCAATGGTGATAATGACTATAAATAGACTGGATGGACTCCCGATTTAGACATGATTCCTAATTTAGACATATGACCAAATTTGGACAAGGGAGGATTAATAATCCTAACACCCCCCTGAATGCTAACTTGGAAAAACAGTGGGCCTTGGTAACTAAGACCATAGGTCACCCATTACATCAAGTAAAATAAAGTAACTGCTTAATACAAGGAGCTGGGGCAAAAACCACATGGGAAAAAAGCCCACCCTTTATCTAAGCAGGTAGAATCAGGTCTCAAGTTTGAAAAACTTGAAAATATGTTGCTGTAATCTTCATCTCTATGAGGTAGCAAAGTAGCATGCATGGTGTGGTGTGTAGAGGTATTCTGGGGCCTGGCATGTAGACTTCTCCTTCCTCTCCAAAAATTATGATCGAAGGAAGGAGGAATGTAAACTTTGTCTCTTGATGAATGAAGAGGTGTATGATCATATCCATTCTTTTGAATGTAGTGAGACTAATCCCTTGCCATATAGCATCTTATAGGGAGTCTATTGCATCTCTCTGAAGGAGGTAAGATTGCATGGCATAGCGCAAGGGTCTTTCCTTTCTGATTGTCAGGTGAGTTTCCAGTCATCTTCCTACCTTCCAGTTTGGAAGTAGGGACTGAATCTAGATTTAACTCACCCTGAATCTTAATCTCATAAACTAATAAATATGGATCTGCAATACTAGTAGAAGTTGTAAAAGAAGTAGGTGCAATGATTTTACCTTTCCTTGCAAGTGGCTCCTGAAAGTGCACTAGTTCTGAAGGAGGCATGAGATGTGAGAACTCATATGCTTTTGAAGCATGATTTGCAATACCCTTTTCTATGATGCTCCTAGTAGAGATATCTATGATCTCCACTGAGTTAGGACCAAATATCACTCGCTTTGGAGATCCATTATGGGTCATCTGATAGACAAATAATAGGTTTGAAGCTAGGGAGGGAACAAATAGCACATCTTTGAACCTTCCACGTTCAAGTTTGACAGAGCCCTTCCCCTTTGTTTTGAATTTACTGTTATTGCCCATCTGAATACTAGGACCATCAAAGGACTGAAAAGAAGAGAATGATTCTCTGGATGCATCCATATGGTTGAAAGCTCCAGAATCAATGAGGAAGACATGTGCTGATGTGCAGCAAGCCTACAGTGCATGGCCTTTCCTTTGGTATTCTTCATCTTCTTTGTCTTTAGAGTCATCCCTTTTTGCGCTAGTAGGTACAAAAAGTTATGCTTCTTCAAAAGAATAGCCATTTCATCAAGTTGTCTTCTCATACAGGAGCTTTCTGAATGAGAGCCCCTTCCACAGTAAGAGCAAAGGACCTTGCCTTTTCCATTCTTCTTGTTTCTCTTCGAACCTGAAGGTTATTTTGACTGCTCTTTCTTCACAAGGGACTCATCCCTTTGCTTCCCTTTGTCATTCACTACCTTATCTCCTCTTGCAACTAGAGCTAGATCTTTGGAAGATCGAATGATCCCCATTTGGATCAATTTATCATTCTCAGAAATAAGAGATTGGATGAAGGCATTAAGAGTGGGCATCTTCCAATTTGGAGTAGTGAGCCTTACTGTTTGGAAGGTGGATACAAAGACTGAGTAATCTGCATTGAGATTTGTGAGAATGGAAAGGATGAGCTGATCTTCATCTTTCTTCAATTTGAATTGCTTCAACTGATATATTAGGTTCTTGGACTTTGTGAAGAATTCATTTAGAGATTCAAAATTGGATGGATTGAGAGTAATCAGATCATTTTCTAGCTGATGGATCGTCATCTCATCCTACTTATCAAATAAGGAGGAAAGCTTGTCCCAAACCTCCTTGGGAGTCTTCAATTCTTGGATGTGGAATCGAAGATCTCTAGAGACTGAGGAGAGCAAGTGTCCATGGGCTTCATCAAGCCTATTCATGTACTTAGATTTGTCTTTATCTGAATCTGGTTCTTCCTCTGTTTCTTCTATGAGTCTGAAGAGCTGCTTGGTGCGGAGCATTACCACCATGTCATCCTTCCACTGGTGATAGTTGAAGGGAGTGAGAGGCTCCACTGGATGAGCCATTTTGAATGTAGTAAGAAGGACTGAGCTGCTGTAGCGAATGTAGTGAGAAGAAGAGGCTGCTTGTAGTGAATGCTGTAAGAAAAGCTGATAACCTGTCACACAATCAAACATACAAAGTAAGGTTGACTGTATGCACTTTTGGAATTTCCTTCACACCCAACATAGTTGATCAAGCAAGCTTGATCAACAATTTCCTAAATTGGGATATTAAGTGGTAAATTCTTCGCTTCTGTTGCAGTACTGGAAGGAGCAATTTGCTAAAAAAAAATGATCTAGCTGGAGATTTGAGGAGGAGAGGTTTCTTATCCACTGAGGCTCTGATACCATATTAAATTGACCACATAGATCTGTGGACAAACACACAACTCACAAAATAGATCACATAGTTTACTCAGCAATTGAAGAATGAAACAGTGCAAAAATGGCTTGCAACTGTGAATGCTTTCATTAATAAGAAATTAATCGAATAATAATTACAATGAAGTACAATGGCTTTAATAGCCACATGAAATTCGAATCCACATGAGGAAATTCGAATTGATAGACTCTACTTGACTGCAGGTAACTAAGACCTTGTCTAAATCACTATCGGAGGACTTAGTAGTTAACTAACCTTGTCTAAACCATAACCGGAGTTCATTAGAGCTCTAAAACACAACTCAAGTGTTACATTTAGTGTTGACTAAGGCTAAATGACTGTGGTAGGTGAGAAATGCGCCCCTCATGAGTGCAGTCAAGTAAACCTGGCGCTAACTGAATTTAGAGGACTAGAACCGAATGCAACTGACTCCTAGCTTAGCTTGACTAGTCATTAACTGAACTGAACTAACATTGGTTGGTTTTGGCACTCCTAGTGGCTCCTAAATTGTAGGGATTGGTCTAAGGGGCTCCTAAACTGATGCAATTAAGTGCAATCAGTGGCAATAAGCCTCAATTAGTGTTCCCCACAATTTCGTAACGAGAACATGTGCCCCAATTAGGCCAAGTGGACCCAATGGTGCTAATGACTATAAATAGACTGGATGGACTCCCGATTTAGACATGATTCTTGATTTAGACATATGACCAAATTTGGACAAGGGAGGATTAATAATCCTAACAATACTTTCTAAGCCTATTTCTTTTAACCTTTTTGAATATACATCATTTTTACCCTACCTTAATTTGTCATCATTCTACAACCATCCTTATAAATAGATCCTCATCTCTATGGCATGTAGTTCCTAGAGATGAAGATATTATCACCTTAAAAATGTATGTTGACATTTCCTCTATCCATGCAACACTCGATTCATTCCTTCATGTTTTCATACATGACAATTCATCACTGCACTCGTAGTCCAATATATTCCTAAAACTTTTATGCGCCATGCATTTGAATGATCGTGAAGTACAAGCTTATAGAATTATCATTACATCCAAAGCATTAGGAGCCTCGAGAAACTCTGTTGAGACTTATTATATGCCTATCCAATAACCTTAATCATTTTCCCAGTTTTTGTTTCATCCTATGTTTCCTATCCAAATTACAGTCTCAGAGCAAATTATGGGGCGAAAGGGATTCGAACACCATGAACCGAGTTCTATGTCTATGTTGGAAGGTTTTCTTGAATTTAATGCGTGCAAGGAAAAATTTGAAGGCATCTGGTATCAATTCTTCCAAAATTTTTAGGGTTATGATGACAAAATCATATTGTATTTCGCACACGGATTTGATGGGAAGGTAGTACACATTGGAAACTTTATTATGACAGTGTTTGAGAAAACAATTGCACGTGCCACTGGTCTTCCTTGTGGTGGGGAACGTTGGTTTAAAAATAAACCCATAGAGCGTGCAGTTTGTACCAGGTTTTTAAAGGAGGAGCATCAGTATGCAAGCTGGAAGAAAGGTTTTCCTTAATATTGGATGCAAGATGAATGGCACAATGTGCTTTATGTATTACAGAAATATTTGACTTGTGAAGGGAGTTATGTCACCACTCTGAATTACCATGTCCGCCTACTTTTACATTTTGAAGTTGAATTGGAAATGAATTTCCCATATTTTCGGCGCAAAATTCTAGATAAGATGCAAGACGTGTTTAGAAGCACTCTGGTATTCCATAAAACAATCTCTACCATCATGGTTTGATTAAGATTCTTATTGAAGATGACATGCGTGTTCGCAAGGATACTTGGGCTAATTTTGTGGACAGAGTTCGGTGTCTCCCTTCATCTGAAATCCCTTATTATCCACACATTCAAGTTTATCCTCACACTGAAGGTCGTAAATTAGAACCCATTCCTAACCCAAATCGAAAACCACCCCTAATTGATCTTTTCGCTTCTGTACTATGGAAATACAAAAGAAAACAACCTCAGTTGAAAAACCCCAATGTTGTGGAGAACCACCAAAAGTATGACAAAATGACTTGTTAAACCCTCTAATCCAGCCCTTAATGTACATCTATATGTTTTGGTTTATCTGGAAGAATCCCCTGAGTCATAGCTAGATCTCCGTGAGAAGAAAAAGCAAAATAATACTCCAAGTCCACTTCCTCCATCGTCTCCTTAGAAATTTGACTTTGTATATGGTGAACACTCTGATTTTATTCTTCTTGATTTTGGTTCTGAACCTGTACATGCTTATCTACATGAAAAATATTAATGTTCCAAAATATGGCCATGGGGAATATAATCTTGAACTGTTTAACCCTCAACAGTTTGACTATGGGTTTCCTGACAATAATTCACCTAAACAAGAACCATGTGGTGAACATATACATGAACTTTCTTCTACTTCAGCTATACCTTATGTAATTACAAGCTGCAGAAGAAAAATAAGAATATTAAGAAGCTTAAAGCGGTACTCAAGTCATATGAACAAGCCCAATAGGAAAAAGACCTATTGATTTCAAAATCAGAGAAATATAATGAGCAATGGAGAGATTATAATTTTAGGATCCTACAGAAGAATGAGAAAATGAAGGGAAAGCATGATAAAGTAGTTGTGGACATAAAATGCCTTCATAGATTAGTGAGGAATTGGAGAGTTGAGGCCTCTAAGTGCTTATCAAATATTAGTTTATTAAAGAAGAAATTGAAGGAGCGATCAAATCCAACTGATAGAAAACTAAACATCATGGTCAATGTAGCATAAGACTTGTCAGTGGTATTTAAACTCATTTTTGAAATTTTATAGCTTCTAACAGGTATGTTTGCATGGGGACATGAAAAAAGATAGGCGTGGGAGAGAAGTGCCTCGTCATAGAACATGCCATTAAAAAATTTGATGTCACTGTCAATACATCCTAAGTTTTGTTAGAAGGATTGAAAATCAGTTTTGAAATTTAAAAAAGGCATGTTTGCATGAGGACATGCAAATACACAGACATGGGAGAGTTTTGGCTCACCAAATTGACACTCTTTGCATCGTCCAAATCCACTTTTGATCTCTTCATTTGATCCTTTGACCCCATAAATCCCTCTATATTTTCACATGTCTACCCAAATACCCAACAAGTATAGTAAGGTATGATAATTTATCAAAACTCTTTGATTTCCTTTCATTTAATGATTAAATATAATTCTTAAAGGATTCGTGAATAATTACACTAGATTCTAGAGCATAGTTGGATTTCAGCAGCATATTAAATATCATGAAGAGTTGCTATACTCCACGCGCTGCCATCTTGCTCAAGTAAAGTCAAATCTATCCAACTCAATTCTCGTTGATGACTCATGAATAATCAATGTAATCTTCATCTATAGGCACTACGTGACATAGAGATGAATATATGTTATGAGATAACAAGTTTTAGAGCATCTTTCGAGCATGAGAAGTTGCTCATTAATTGAAGAAATCAATTTCCTTCTGTAAACGGTTGTAATATTAAATAGAAGATAGGACCTGTTACTGGAAAATTGGGATTAGTTATCTTAGCTCCTGAGTTATAAAAACCACAGATCGAAGTGTAATAGACAATGAACAATTAATAGAAGAATTGTGTTTCCCAAGTGCTGGTTTTCTGAATTTGACATAGGTCCCGATGTCTTTATGATACATAGAGGGTTTTGTAGACTGTAATCTGATTTATTTCGTGTTGTTAATATTTTTATTTTATAGGTCTGTAGTTTAGATTTCTTAGTCTGCAAATCCCATAGGGACTTGTGGTCTTGTTGGCAAGGATCCACCAACATAGACCATAACCCCTTCCCCTGTAACTTTAAGTTTCTGTATAGGATAGGTGGATTAACTAATTGTTTTATGTTTTCATCAGAAGTAAGAATTGCATTTAGTCAAGCAACTTTAGAAACCGGAT
This sequence comes from Pseudotsuga menziesii, assembly GCA_001517045.1. Lineage (NCBI taxonomy): Eukaryota > Viridiplantae > Streptophyta > Pinopsida > Pinales > Pinaceae > Pseudotsuga > Pseudotsuga menziesii. The sequence continues at coordinate 496,204 of LPNX011173756.1, forward strand.
TTGTATATGCCTAGAAACTATTACTCATTGCTTGATTGTTGTTGGAATAATTTGCACAGCATTTGCTAGTCTAGAACCAAGCTCGGATGTTAGGGTAGAAATATTTAAAAGAATTGTTTAGAATTCTTAGTTTTATAGATTTGATTTGTTTTGTTTTGTTGTAGCTTTAAACTCTAGTTTAATTCATACATTGCTTCTGTAAAATTGGGTTTCCAAATAAAATAGACTTAGTTGTATTTTCTTTTAAATTGTAGAATATGTAGATTTCATTCATTTTATCATAGTTTAAGCTTTAAGTTAATTCAGTTTTGTCTTTCTGCAAGATTTGATTTTAGAATATAGCTTTAGATTTTAGTAATAGGATCCTCTGCAAATTACATTTATTTTGTTGTAGTTTTAAAATGTAAGTTAATTTAGAATAGTTTCAATTATAGAAGTAAATCATTTTAAATATTGGGGTGAAGAAGTGAGATCTATGCTAATATCAAACTTCTTAAAAGGCAATTCACTAATTTGATAAGCGATTTGAGGTATTAAACGATAAATCAATTTCCTAGTTCACTTTCTGTCACCTGTTCTGTTTTCTGTGCCAATACGTAGTTTTCTGCTTTCTATGCCAATACGTAGTTTTCTGCTGACTCGGTCTAGTTTCTGAGTTATATTAGAATAAATAGATTTCATTGGTTTATTTTCATTTTTGGTATTCAGTTTTGGTAGATGCTTAAAATTAAGATTATTTCGAAGATAATTTGAAAGGTATTTCATCTTTGCAATTAAGATAAAGTTTGACATTTGAATGTTTTATAGATCTTAGATCTAAGAATATTTGGTTAATATTTAGAATTGATAATAACTAGATTAAGAATTTGAATATTGCACATTCTTAGATTAGAATAGTTCAAATTAGAGTAGATCAAATTAGGATAATCTATGATCCTGCACATATTGTGCTTATGCCTCAATGTTTACCTCTCTAGGTTGACATTTTATGATGGTTATTTGCAGTGATATATTTATCTCAACAATCAGTTTTGCAGTGTGCAAGCAAATTTACAGTGGGGGCATCTTTCTCATGGTAAGATAATGATATAATGTTTTGAAATTTTTCATTCCTTTTATGATCCAGTGGCAGAGTACATGCAGAAGCTCGACAGTCGTACAGGTTGGTTATATCTCTACTGTAAAGATTAATTTCTTTATTATAACCTTGTTCCATTAAGTTTGTCATCTCTATTTTTATCAAGCATGAAGAGAAAGTTGTTTTATGAGATCATTTGCTTGACTGGCTTCACTAGAAGTCAGAAGTTACTTGACTGAGAATTGATGCTTAGTAAGTAGGGTAGGTAAGTAAATGTGAATAAGCTCGACATGGCGAGCATTTTCTCTCAGCAAGTTTCAGTATGAGTTTAGTTTTAGTTTCAATTACAAGTTTAGGTTTGCAGTTACAGTGGGCTTCCAGCCTTCACAGTATGGATAGGTGACAGGTTACAGGTTGCAGTACAAGTGACAGGTTACCGGTTGAAAGGGGTTTGTTTGTAGGATGGTTTCAGTTATGGTAACAAGGCGGAGCATGTTAGAGATTTCAGATAATTTTGGGAGCCACCTAATGGATTTGACACCTGGCCTACGGGTTCTTTGCTACATCACTGAGAGGATAACATCCCTAGCTGGAGCCATTTGTTAGCACCTATTTATTTCTATTGCAGATGGTCTTATTGCCTTGAAAATTTTAAGTTTACATTGGCGATCATGTGGCTTTCAAGGTTTTGGTTAGTTGGGTAAAGCATTAAAATTTCCCAAGTTTGACTAAAAGAGAATTATAATGGTTATTTGGGTAAAAATAAAGTAATAGATTGAAAAGGATTTTGCTCATTTTAAAATTTAAGTATAAACATTGGGTTTATGTTTAAATTTTGGTTTTAGTCAAATTTTTATTTTAAATAAAAAGCTTATTTTTTTCGAAACTCCGCAAAGAAAGTTTTTATATAAGAAAGGCTGAAGGAGGCTACTTACCGGCAAAGAGAGTTTTTATTCAAAAAATGCTGGAGGAGGCTACTTACCACCCACGATACAATGGTCATATGGGCCCATACATAGACAATCGAGGCCAGCGAAAGATTTTGCACACCAATCAAGATCCATGCGCCAAACGAAGAGGAAATCCCACATCACTTTATCCCTTCATATATGATGAGACTCTTAGACCATATAAACATTGGACAAATGTTTTACATCGCGCATGTGAGATATTACCAAAGAGTTTTAAAGTATATATGCCTTTAATATAAGGCAGACAATCATAACGCCTTGCTCATACACTCAAAAGTTACATAAGCATTGAAGGGCGACATGGGAATACTAAAATAGCCTTCCGTCAGTAAGATTTACATCAGTTATGTGGCATCCAAATGTTTTCCCAAATGGCACGAATGGACTTAGAAAGATTGTTGTGCGTTTTAAGGATAATATTTTTAAAGTTACTGGAAATCAACACTGAAAAATATCTTTCAGGATGCGAGCATTAGAGTCAAGATCCAATGCATGTTTCCCGCAATCGTATTCGAGAGAGTTCATTTGATCAAAAAATAGTTGCCTCTCAATCTTAGTTTTATCGAAAGACATAGCTACGACGCATCTATACTTTTGGAATCAATGAAAGAGTTTTTCTCCAAGAGAAAGAAGAGTTCCCGAATGCAAATTCCTTGAGGGGCTATGGATTCATAGATATAATCAGGAGCAGGCTAAAAGTTGCATACCTTCCGATTGTCTCATGCGCTCATATTATTGTTTTGAGTTGAGTGCCAGAGATATCGTTTCCATGACGGATGGACCATTCTTTACGTTGCCTATGAAAAAAGAGATGGGAGAATCTCGATTGCCATCATCACAGAGACTGACTTTTCGTCCCTTGAGAAAGTTGCACTTAAAATCGTGGTAAGCGAAAGCTACAGCAAAGGCCCGAGAGTACCTTGACAAACTTGTTCTGAATGAAGAAATGGTAGCTGGTGGATCCATCACCATTCAAACTTGACAAGTATCCTTAGTGGGAGAGGGAAACAAGGCGTGGAGCTTTATAAATAAAAAATTAGATCCAGGCATCTGCAAATAATATATTTTATATTCCTTGGAGCATCAGTTTCCTCTGGATGCTTTCATCCAAGATCACATTGTTAAGTTGTTTGATCACCCGCTAATAGATCCTTTCATTTGGAAGAAATTAGTTTTGCAGGTTGCTACTTTGGATGAGAAACAGGAGCATTTAGTACAGCCTCAACTCTTCATAGTGAAAGATTTTACTATTTTGGAGAAGCAATTGAATGATTATGCAGGTATGGCGATTTTTGGCAGTGACGATAGAGATAGCATAAATCAACGGAGCATATGAATATCCAAAGCATACAATGTCCAAAATAAATTCGGCTACATCAACTTGTTTGGTGAAAAGAAGTTTTCAAATTTGCGGAATAAAGATGCTTCCCGTGAAAATGAAAACACGCCTCGAAGCAGAGTAGTTTTACCAAATAGATTAAAGGTTCACCCATATTCCACAAATTGAAGGTGTTGTTTTCTTAATTTCTTTAAAATCCAGGGAAATGTTATCTGGAGAACAAGTGAGTACACGTGTTGGATTGGGAAAATGAGTCAACACTCAATATTTATTCTGCGATGGCAAAGTGCAGGTGATTTAATCTTGTAAAGTTCAGCGAAATTTTATTCAGCTTACAAGTTAACACACTTGTTCTTATCCCATGCCTTTGAAAATTAAATAAATGGTTGGAAATTATTACTTACTTGTTCTTATCGCATGCCTTTGAAAATAAAATAAATGGTGGAGAAGGTCGTGAGGTTAAGAATAGAGAAGTATTTAAACATTAAAAGGTTTTTAAGGGTTTTTAGTAGATATTATTTGAACCATGTTAGCCCTTGCTCTATGTTGAAGATGATGTTGCCTAAGCCTTCATTGATTCAGGTTCTTCACCTTACTGGGGTTTATAGAGCATACAAAAGCTTTTGAGGATATTATCAGGTATAATCACAAAACAACAAATAGAAGAACAAGAATTATTTCATGAAAATGACTATTTGAGTCATTAATTTCAAGCAGTTGTTTCTGTCAAACCAAGAAGTATTTTTAAAAACCGAGAGGGGTTTTTCTCCAGCACAGACAAATATACAATAACCTCTATCCGTTTTTACACAGGTGTTATGTTTTGGGTTAATTGAAGCCATCTTCACAGGGAAATATTTGAGGTTTTTAAATGACATTTTTAATCATCAGATTCAAAAAGTTGTTTCCACCAACTACAAATGAATTTTAGGAAACTCAAGGAGGTTTTTGTTCATCACAGGTCATTATCCAAAAACCTCCAATTTGAACACAGGTATCACATATTGTGATAATTGAAAGAATCTTCAGTGTATTTTTCCAGAAATTTGAAGTTTTACTCTGTGAGTTATCAATTTCAAAATTAGATACTGAAGAGATGGAGGTGAATCAAAGAAACAAAGACATGGGTTTTGATGGGAACATGGTAAATCAAAATAACCTCTCTCATATTTCACACAGCTATCACCATCTGAGATATGCAGGAGAGGATTTAATTCCTATTTTTTTAGCAGTCTGCATCATATTTCCATTTTGTGTAAATCGTGGCAAATATGTCACATTAGAGTTTGTTACAAGTTTGTTTTTTCAGTTTGTAATTAGTTTCGGCCCTGAGGTTGGCCTTGGGAGCCAGAAACACTATAAATATGTTCCCCACCGAGGGAGAAGGGTTTGGTTGGAACACATTAGACTTTTGTGTTTATGATATTTTGATCTATTTTTAATGCAAGTTACATAGCCGAATGCTAGTTATTTGAATGCAATAATTCATGTGTGCTTCTTAATTGCAGTATGCAATTTTTCTTTCTTTATGTGCATGTGCTTCCTGTTATTTCTTTACATTATGTTTTCTTCATGTTGTAGAATTAGTGTATAATGGTTTGGGATTCATATGTATATGCCTTGGCCATTGTCTTCAACATCCACCAAATGTTTCTTTCGAAATTGGAGTAGAATTCATCCCTGTGGTGCTCTACACTAATGGACTGTCATTATTCTTCCATTCCCACCACACCCAAAACATATCGATTGTGATCGAAGTGCCACCTTGCTCTTGCAAGCATTTCCTATGAAAACCACTATGTTTTCTTGGTATTTGTGACTCCATAGCCCGATATGTCTTTACCCTGTTTCCAACCACCAATGTTTAAATTTCATCTCATGACAATATAATCCGACATTGTTATGTATTTGTGAAAGATCCCTCTTTGGAATCAGAGGAGCCAACTCCCTTTCCTAAAGCGGTTCTGTTGTTATCACGGGGTCCGCCTTCCCGCAATCTTGGGTGCAATTCTGGGTGCTAACAAGTTCAAGGTTCTAACACCTCGATCTAGGTTTTAGCAGAAGCTCGATTGAGGTTTTAAGGAAAGCATTTGTTAAACCCTCGATCGAGGTGTTAAGACTTCGATCGAGGTACTTTTTTGTGTTTTTTCTGAAAGATCCTTGCCAAAAAGTGTAACCCAGTTCCATGGATGCAACCATTATTCAAATCTAGTTTTTTTTTATCTAGTATTTTTTGCAAGAAAAATTAAGGTCGCAACTTTCAAATCTAGATATGAAACTTTTGGTACATAATATGAAGAAACTAGCTATAGATCTGAGTTCTTCGTGGAAAAATACGCGATTTAAAAAAATATTGTCATATTTTGTATCTAGAAAGCGAATATATCGCTGATTTAAAATCAACTATTTTTTATAAATTTTCCGTACGGACGAAAATATTTCAGAGCTGATATCTTTTGACATAATATCCATATTTGCATTTGGTTTTCATTGTTGGATGCCTATATTCTTCCAGATGAGTTTTACACTTCAATTTTAACATGTGAACAACTTCAGTAGACACCAAATTCTTAGAATTACCACAATCGATAACGAAACCATAACACTTACTTTTTATTTTGCATTTTTTCATTAAGAGTGACTCCCTATATTATGGTTCTTTGTTAACCTCTTTATCACATTGTAATAATATATTCCTTATCATCATATTTTCCCCTTGCTCTCACCACGATTACATCACTTCATGTGTTGCTATTATTGGTTTAGTTTCAATAATATGGGCGAAAAGTTCTTGACATATTCCATCCTTGACACTTTATGGACATTCAAATTGCCTATGGACTTGCATCCAGCATATAAAAAAAATTCCTTCAGATATGCCTCCTCTGCCTCTATCTTTTACGGATCAACCTCATCCTCTATTAATTTTAGATCCTCATCCAAGAGGCTAGTCCGTAGCACTATAAAAACTTTCACCTTCTTCAATTTGCTTTTCTTTATGTTGTTCTCTTCCATATCTCAAAAATTTATTCATATTCTGTTGTTTCCTCAAGAATTCCTCCTTGATTCTCAAGGTTGCTTAGTATGCATCTTCTATCAAATGAGAATTCAAAACAATAAATAATATTGAATGGAATAACTTATACCATTAACATGCCTAGCAATTGATTATGAACTCTCTTCATTATGTCCACACCTTATAGAAACCACGATATGAAATTCTTATTTGTACTCCTTTATGTACATATTCATCTACTTCAAATTATACAATCTTCTCAATAGATTCAAAGCATAATGCATAGGTAAAAAATTACATTTCAATTGTGATCTCATCCTATCCCATGTTTTGATGTTCCGTCTACTAGTACATTATCTAATCGAGTGCAACTTATCCCATCATAAAGAAGAATGGATTTCAATTTTATGCGAGTAAACCTAACCCTCATATGATATCTAATATGCTCAAACTCAAATAATTTTTCCATTTCCTCTATCCAATGTATCAATTTCTTTCGTAAACTTCCATAATAGACAAGAGCATAAATTCTAGGTTTACCTCCAATGTTGCTAATGGTTCTGATCATTCTAACTTAAACTATCATGTTCTCCTCTATTTATTCTCTTGTAGTCTCTGATTTTGTTTCATGGCCATTATTGTCTCACACCACATGTGCAACACCTCTCCTCTAGTTTATCTCTATGAAATCCACTCTTGCCATCATTATCCTCAACATTTCTACGATATCATTCATATATTCTATAGCCTCTCGTATTCTAGGTATTCAACAACCCTTTCCGCTATTTTCCATCAAGTTTATGCTTATCTAATATATCTTTTTGCATGCTACCCACTTCAACACCATCCACATATTAGTTAATCCCCAACCATAATTTATATGGTCTTCCCCATTTCCAGTTCAACAAGCTTTGATACCACCTAATGTAGAGAAAAAGTCACAATTCTTCACACACAGATGCACAATAAAACTACCACGGACAAGAGTAAAAACAAAACAAGATGAAACTATAGATCAACAATCTATTTCAAAATTACATAGAGATAACCACAATTATAAGATATTTGTTAATTGAAGATATACTACTTCTAAATTACATTTGACAAAGCCACTCTTTGGAACTCTAGGATTCACTCAACCTCTACATGGACTTCAACATGAGACCTCACTACCTCCTCTTGTATGTGTTCTATTTCAATACACTAAGGAATGTACATATATACAACTGATGGAGGAATACCAAAAAGTTCAACTACCAACCATTCATTTTAGAATTGGAGCAAGTAATTGTTTCATATTCTCGTTATTTCAGGGTATTAAGGGTAATTTAGATATTATCTCCTGTCAATAATTCATGTACATCAAAATAATTAAAATTTGTCTCTAAATCAAATACTTTGACCATGTGCAATCTTATCGTCTTCATGTATTTGTTGGGCATGATCTTTGATTGAACTCAAGGAAATGTCACGTACAAGACCTATGGATATGTAGCGATATGGTTGTAGAAGCTTTTTTAAAACTATTGTAGCATGCATTCTATACTAGCAATCTATAATCAAAACATTATGGATCATATCTGAACTACTGAAGAAATCTATATGTAGGATAACCTTCTACACTAGTGATACTCTTGCATCACTTTTCATATATATGATTCGATGTAGTATCCAAGTATCTCTATTTACTTTTCTTGTATCTATAATATAAAATACTGACTCCCAGTATGACTTAAAACATATTATGAAATTTGGTTACCACTTAGATGTCAAGTTTATTGAGTCATGAAGTTTCATTTTTTCATTCTCTCAATTTGGGTCAAGTTGATGTTGATCGCATGGGCATTTGTTGATTTCTTCATATTGCAAAATAGTAAATAACACTCATATTTTTTTTAATTATTATTTATATTTAAACAAGGCTTGTTTTGAGAAAGACTAAAATTTGAATGTTTATGTCTAAATCCATCACACCACTCACTATACTTCGAGTGAAATAGTTTGGTCTTTTTTAGTCAACTTGCCAAATAAATTAAGGACTGAATTTCACTTTTAAATTTTCTTCTAATTATGCCAAAAAATTGAGGATAGTAATAAATTAAGTGGTTTTAATGGAAAAAATGATTTGGGTAGTACGATTTGAACCAAGAATCAAGAAAATGTACACCCTTCAATGTATTGTTATTATTAACTGATAAGTTATGGATAATTCAGTGCAACCTAAAGATCAATTATCTGAGCTAGACATGTACACCATTTTGTTAATGAAAATTTGGAAAAGATTATTACTTATTTTCCTTTTCAAAGAAACAAGACATTTTTTTAATATAAAAACGAAAAAAAATGTAGAAGAGAAGATACAAATATTCTGCAGACCAAAATTTCCCTATGCAACTAATCTAAAATAAATAGTTTCAATTCAAAAGCCTTATACCTTACATCTTTTTCTTAACCAAAATTAGCTTTTGTTTCTTGAGTAAATTATATAGTAAGATCCAAAAACCAATATATAAAAACATTGAAGCATAAAATTTCCTAGTAAAGGACTTTCGTGACATTTCCTTTTAACTTGATTTCTTTTTGCTTCTTGGGTTCTTTGACTACTTCCTCTTCAGACTGAGCCAGCAAGTTTAAGTCTCAAAATTTGAATAAGCATGTAGAGTATTCCTTGATTTACATACCTAAGAGAGGGAACGGTTTAAAAGTTCAAATTTTCGACTTGAGAGCAACCAATTCATCCTCCATCCTTTGAATTTTCTCTTTATGTTCTACAATTATCTCTAGGGTGATCAATTGTTGAGAATACAAATTCTTCCTCTAGGGTGATCAATTGTTGTGATTAATACTTCCCATCATGCTTCTTCGTTAACTAGGGGATATGCTTGAAGTGCTCTTCTCCATTGATTCTTGTAAATCCTTGTTTCTACCTTAGAACCAAATTTGCCTAGAAGTTTGCTCCTTAATTATTATTTCTGAGGATGTGGTACACGTTTGATGTTCGAAACTATGCCTCAATGTGTATTTTCTTGAAGATATTGTTGAGATACATATATGTGTGCATTGAGCCAGTTGTTAAGTGTTTGATTATAAGAATAGAGTCTTCTAGTATTTCTACAGATCTCCATCCTTTCTCTTTTACTATATAAATGCCCGAGTAAATATCTAGGGACTTGGACTATTTTTAGTGGCTTTTCCTATGTTCCATGCATATTTGATACTAGTGATTCCCCCTATGGAGATGATCTTCCCACCTGCGCCTGCCTCCTCGAGGAAAACATTATTAACTAAAATAAAGCATTATTTTGGCATTATTTTTAGAAGATTTCGATGAGACTTTGACAATATCCATGACAACTCGGTGTGGTTATTACCATGAGATAAATAGTATCCCTAGATTCTTATTGATATATTGTAATTTCATTATCCTGTAACTTCACGAAATTATTTTAATATGTAACCATATTGTATATCGTTTTCTACATATGAGGACCTCTCATCTCTCATTTGTTCATTATAGTGAATGGAATAAGGAGTGGGAGACACATACAAGATTCTAATGCTTAGTAGCTTGATATTCAAAAGTTTGAATCAAGGTAAACTTTACATATAAAAAAAGAGAATAAGAATCTATAATTTTCCATATAAAAAATCTCATCCAATACTATCAATCTTAAAAGGCTCATAAGAAAGGTATGCTCTAAATGACAAGATCAAAAATACTTGGATGAATTAACTTTTGTATTCCCTCCATTATGACCATACATGCATATGACTACAAATGTTTTGATATATATCCAATACCGAGAGCCCCGTAAACGCAAAAAACTTGCTCAAAGAGAAAAACAAATAGTCTACAAAAATTTGAGTTCAAAGAATAACCACCAAATATAATGTACTAAAATTAAGATACTCCATAAGCTTCGTGGTTCCCTACTAGTAGAATTTTTATTCCCTACTTAAACAATGCATCTCATCATCATTTTCCATATAAAAAAATTATATATATACATTAGAGGAAATTTGGGGTCTAAAATGGGGCTTATAAGAAAATGCGCCAACAATAAATTTTGTGAGTTGGAATTCAAGAACCAATAGAATTTCAATAAACTGAGTCAACCATAATGGTTGAATTGACATATTTGTCAAAAAAGAAAACTACTTTTTTTGTTCGTATTTTCGACATATCTCCATGTGTTTTTACTCAAATTTAAAGTGGGAGAGCTCGTTGGATGCGGAATTTAATTCCTCATCCAATACGTACCAACACTGCATACTTTTGACAGACCCTTCTACCCCAAAAATAAGAAATACCTAAAAAAATGTGATGATGATGTCATCATCATGTTTTTTCAAGTATTTCTTAGTTTTGGGGTAGCGAGGTATGTCAAAAGTATGCATTGTGGGTACTCGTTGGATGTGGAATTAAATTCCGCATCCAACGAGCTCTCCCACTCGGAATTTGAGTAAAAACACAGGCAGATATGTCGAAAATACAAACAAAAAAGTAGTTTTTTTAATTCTTCCTCCAAAATTAATAACTATTATTTTATTATTTTATTATTTTCCTTAGGAGGCCCATTTTAGACCTGAAATTTCCTCTAATGATTTTTTTGTAAGTCTGCAAATTGTATTAAACTACTGAAACAAAGGTTACATCAAAATTTACATCACAGACATAATTTTTGGTTGGTCTGAAACAGAGGATCCACCACCCCAGCCACTCAATACTATGAACTTGTCATACAAAAATATGGCACAAAAACCCATCAGTCGATGCAGGAAAAATACTAGACTCAAAATTCATACTGATATTGTTCAAATGCACATTATACAGTAGTCTAAAAATAAAATTAAAACATAGAAACTTAAAATAGCATGTGGAACCAATGGTGGGCCGAGCCGGCTTCTGGGTATTCATCGACAACAAGCTAAGGGTTAGGATTATCCTCTATGATGGGGCATCCCCCTTGGAAATCATCCTCAACCTTATTTTTCGACTGCTTAATAGGAAGAGGAGAATATTTAGAGATATGTACCTCAATTTCGTGGACACACTTGTTGATCAATGTCATGATAGTAGAAGGCATAGGGAATGGTGCATCCATCATTGTAGCCATCACAAGAACTCAACTCCTATCTAGAGACACTATTTATTACCCCGTAACATTGTCGATTCCTCCTTCAGCATTTCCTATAGTGTAGAGCCCCATGGCTAAACGTTTCCAAGCTGAAGTCACATCCGTCCTGTTGAGTTGGGTGTCTAGTTCAATCACTTTGGTATTCCCAGAGAGCATCGAGAGGCATGTATAATTCCAATTATTGACCATTTCCTCCATTAAAGTGCCCATCATATTTTTTATAAGCCAGTAATGGTTAATATGGCCGACCCCTATGCCTATCTCCAAATGCTCGGTAACCAAATGTGCTTCCCATTCATCAATCAAGATTCTCAAAGGCATGGAGACACTAGTCTTATAATCTTCTTCCAACATCGGAATCATGTCGCGTTGTGCATGACCATGACCACTGCTACCATGATGAAGGGTACCACGTTGATGCAACATGGTGAGCCAATGTTGTAGCTTCACATTTGAGCCCTTACTAACTAGATCCCATGGTCTTGACCGTTGGTGCAGGTGAAAACTCGACTTCAAAGAAAACCAGATGGACAGACCAGAACTGAGTTGGGAAGAATCTCTGTTGATATCCAAAGCCTTAGGTCTTGGTTGTTGATGTAGGTAAATATTGGACTTTGAAAAAAACCAAGTGGAAAAACCAGATCTGAGATGGGAAGAATCATTCCTAACGAAACACAGGAGTAGAAGAATGAGCTGAGGGGATTCCTGTTCAAAAACCTTAAGTCCGTCAGCCACACGAATAAGATCATAATCCATTGAAGGGGATTTAATCTAGGAGTGGCTCTTCTAATGCTGGACGTGACTGTGAAATTCCTCTTCCATCACTCGACAAGACTGGATGCACATTGTCGGATGGAGGTATTAATTGCTGAACCCTTCCTTCATTGCCAACCAGGGTGATGGCCTCTAGGTGATGAATGTGATTTAACTTCTGCATGGGAAGGATAATGAGGGCCCGACATGCATGGTTCCATGTTGTTGTCCCACGACTTGAGGCTCCCAATGTCGTCAGCTATACAAGTGGAACCCACATCCGGGTTGGAGAAATCCTTGGATGCTAGATCCTAACATCTGTGAGCTAGAGAAGTGTCATTGATGCTGCCCAACTCACCTTTTGTGAGTGGTGAATTACTGAGAACTCCTGCATTGGATATAAAATCAGGATGAGAGTTGGCCTTACGTTTCACGTGGTGGAAAGAGATAGCCCTATTCTGAAAGAAGTGGCTAGCCAAACGGGTGAGACCATTCTCCATTCTCCAGCTGGGTGAGAGTTTAGAGGTATGACATCCATGCAGGATTTTGGAATCCATCGAGAGGATGATTTGTGAATCCCCTTCAGCAACCAAAGGTATAAAGTATTTTTTATCGGTAATTCCAATTCCTTCAATGAGACCCTTTAATTCAAAAAAATTATTACTATCATGGCCAATGTTCCCAAAGAAGATACACATAATTTTTCCCACATTATTTCTAATGACTCCTCTAAACCCAGCATTACGAGGATTCTCTTTCGATGCACTATTGAATTTGAGTTTATAGACACCGTCTAGAGGGGGAGACCAAGTGTTAGGGATTTCAATATTGACTCTAGACTTCCTGGTTTCCACCTCGAGAGAGGTGAGATGTAATTTAAAGTTATCCAATAATCATTGCTCAGGTGGAGAGATAGAAAATTCCGTGTTAATAAAAAGTATGGAAGAAATATATTCTTGAAGGTTATTGTTGATGATACGTCATATGTCCTAAGGGGAGTTTCGTTTTCCAACAAAAATTTGAATATTTCTTTCTTTGTAGATGTTCTAAATGATGAAACCTGGTATAATTTTCCAAAGATGGTTGAGAATCAAGTTTTGAAAGGCATTTTCATCCCATATATGAAGAGTCTCATTGATGTTTCCTTTGATTCTTTTGGATCTCATGTTTCTCTCTACGCCTTTGTCCCTTAACGAAGTAGAAAAGGTACAAGAGTCCAGAAGATTATCAATGGTTTTAGAATGAGTGTTGCAAAAAACAAATTGGGAAGGCCTTTAAAATCCCTATTTTAGCAGATTGTCCCAAGTGAGAATACGCCTATGAGATAAAAGCCACAAGAACGTGGAAACCTTGGGCCGTAAGTTGGTATTCCAAATTTTCATCCAATTTTTGGAGGGCTGCTCCTCTTGTCTTCTTGTTAAAAATGAGTAATCATGTTCGACCTTGAAGGTACCATTGGTATCATGACCCCATATGATGATGTCGGGTCCATGTTTGAACCTGATCCTCCTTCTATGAGTGTCCTTCCAAATGGTTTCCAAGTTCTTAAACTCCAGAATGCTTTGCCAACTGCTAGGATCCTTCCACATTCGGAAAGTAGAGGTCACATATTCCTTCCAATAATCTCTCATAAGCATGGTTTGATTTATTTGTAAGAAATATTGGATCTTTGTCTGGATGTAGTTGTTTCAGAAGCTTGCCATTTGGTTCCAAGAATCATGCAAGAAAAGTGCATTACTCCCATCCCGAATTTCCCAGAAGCTATGTTTATGAATAATGTGTCTTTGATTGTTGTCAGCTTTCCAAATTGAGGAACCTGTGGGGTCCTCATCAAATATGACAATATTGGGAGGGGTCTAGTATTGGATATATTTTCAATTTCAAAGCTTGGCTCAAGGGGTATGATTCTGAGATATCCATCTCCACCAGCTTTTTTTTAGAGTGCATGATTGTTTAGCTTAGGGTCTCGAAACCCAAGGCTCCCCTCCCACTTTGGAAGAAAGACCTGCTTTGAGCTTACCAGGGCCCACCTGTTCCTATCCCTATCACCACCCAAGAGGAAATTTCTCTGAAGCTTTTTTATGTGTTTAAGTACCGATTTTGGAGCCTCTAGGACAAGGAAGAGGTAGAGGGGTTTGGATTGTAGGACAACTTTGAGAAGAATTAAACGGCTAGGAAGGTTAAGGGATTGAAAGGTCTAGGAGGTAATACGAGTTTTCAGTTTATCCAGGATTTCTTTCCATGAGGAGTGTTGGATCACATAATCAAGGAGAGGGGATCCTAAGTATTTCGAGGGCATAGTGTCCATGAAAAAATTCATAATTCTAGAGAATATTGCATTGGATGGTGATGCTGGTATTGTAAAATAAGATTTGTGACTTTTCCAGGTTATTGGAGGTGCCAGAGGCCTTAGAGAAGAGATGCAGGATGGATTTAAAGGCATGTTTGTTGGGCTGCAAAAAGACTACATTTTATTCATCATTTCACATACTATTTATCACCTTATTCCATTATATCCTTCCATAAAACCATTAATATTCACAACTTTCATAATAAATATGGGTTTATATTACCATTTTCCAAATGTGGCCTAATTTCAAGGAGAAGATCATGGAAGTGTGAAGAGAATATATCATCCAATATTTTTGAGAATCTAAAGGGATGAGTTGTATATTTGTTGAGAATTTGGCACCATTGCCAGGGAGGTGCTAAAAGGGATCAGAGTCTAGATAGATAGATAGATTAATTTTACATTACATAGCAAAGGGGAGGGTAAAACAGTAAGACGCAAGGACGACTTCACTACATAATTTCTGGGATTTCCATGGTGTAACAACTAGATGCATCCACTATAGTGGGGTTCCCCAAAGCCTTGTTGTTCCTTTGATTGTTTTCTGCAAAGTGTTTATTTTTCTATAAGCTCTTTCATTTTCTGCAATTGCAAGTTTTTTATGCAAGTTTTTGTTTTTCATTTACAATTTTGTAGTTTAAAGTTTGGATTTCTTTCATTTTTGGGCACCTTTATTTCATACAAACTTGTTTTAATTCTGTAAATGTTCATTTTTGTTTTGTACATATTTTTGTGTGCATTTTTATGTTTTTTGTACTAACTCATTTCCTACTATTTGTCGCATTTGTCATGTACTTTTTTTTTATCTCCTT
The DNA here is from genome assembly GCA_001517045.1 of Pseudotsuga menziesii. Taxonomy (NCBI): domain Eukaryota; kingdom Viridiplantae; phylum Streptophyta; class Pinopsida; order Pinales; family Pinaceae; genus Pseudotsuga; species Pseudotsuga menziesii. The sequence goes on from LPNX011173756.1 coordinate 511,661, forward strand.
TATTTATTTTTTCATTTGATTTGATTTTAGCTTTACGATGAGCATAAGCTTAGAGAAGCTCACTCAGATCCTAGCAAAAATAAGGATCTCCTCTTCTTTGGAAGAGGAGATCTTAACAACAGTCAAAGATGAAATCACTCTTCCTGAAGTGAACAATGAAGAATCTACTTTAAAGAGTCATGCATATCAGATGAAAAACACCTGTTCGAACTGGAGATTGAAGAGGATGAAGAAGGGATCTCGGGCGATCATCATGCAAATAAAAGCTGCATCGAACACAGGTTCCAAGTAAGTATTAGGTTAGATCAGTTTTGTTTTTGTTTTTATTTTTTTAATTTACATTTACAATTTGAATATATTAGATTTCATTTTGTAAAATCACATGTAAATATTCTTTTACTGCTTTTACATGTATGGTTCCACTAGAAATTTCATTACACGTAAAAGATTATAAATTCCAATTAGATTAAATTAGGTAGATTTTAGTTTTTATCTTTAATTCAAAGATTAATGTAGGATTCTTTAATTTGTTTTAATTAATTGTTTATTGAAATTTTCATTTTCTTGTCCTATTTACTATTATGTTTTAATTTTGTTAGGAATTAAAAATAGTTTTAATCCTTTAAAGTTAAAAATATTTATATAGAAAAAAACAATTGAAATCTTGATATCTTTTCAGTTTGAATTTTTTCTTTTCATGTTAGGAATAAAATAAATAAATTAGGAGTTAGCTTCTTTTTATGATCAATTAGTAAATAAATAAATTAACAAACAAATAAAAATAACAAAAATCTATATAATTTTTGACATGTTTTTTTTGTTTCTTTTTTTTAGTTTTTGAGATATATATATATATATATATATATATATATATATATATATATATAAACCTAAATAAAATAAGAAATTTCCCTTTATTTTTGTGAGGGATAANATTTAAGGATATTCTAAAATAAGATTAAAAAAATATTAACAATATATGTAGAATAAAATCTAAAGGTGTTATACTCTAATTTTTATTTAAAATTAAAAATTTACATTATATATATTATGTTTCCTTGTTAAGTTTTTTTTTAGTTTTTCTAGTATATCTTACTGTTATTAAAATTAACAAAACCTATAAAAATAAATAAAATCATTAAACATTATAAAAAGTAAAAAAATATACAATAAACATTATATAAATAAATAGAACAAATAGTTTTATAGTCTATCCTACGAAACCTGCAAACAATCTTCCATGTGCAAACTACAAACAGTCCTCCATACGAAACCTACAAACATAATTTTTTTAATATAACAATCGACCGGTCTACAAATGAGAGATTTTCTGGATCGTTATTCCCGTGATTAAAATAGATCTGAAGCGATAAACAACTAAACAAACCTGTACATAATAGAAGATCTCATGCTTGCTGAGATTTGCTCATTCCCGCCTTTTCCTAAGTTGCAATTGATAGAGGCAGATCCTGGCTGCTTGCTTATGGTCAAGGCTAGGATTTTCTATTCCTTCTTTGAAAGGATTTCGTATATGAGACTGAGAGAAGATTTATGACCGGACCACCAAGGGCCATAAAATTGTCAGTCTTATCTAACGTTGAAAACAAGTTTAGGGATTAGCACTTTATTTAAGAATTCCATTCTCCCAGTTAACGCAGCGGGATTTTGTGTTTCCATGTCCTTAAAAGGTAGGTGTTTTCCAAGTTAACTATTTTATTGATTGAGACCCACATCGACCAGTGCTTTGTACTTGCACAATCTAGTAGAATCCATGCACCTATTTCAAGCGCCCAAGCCAACAAAATGCCCACACTCTAAGCGAAATTCGATTTCCATAAGAGACCTCCATGTTTCTAAAATTTCACAAGGTGATGAGCACAAGTATCTTCATCCTGTACGTTTCTGCAATTATATGAGGACATACACACAGGTTACTCCACATTTTGACAAATTTTAGGAGGTGATGTGCCCATGTAACACAAGTAGCTTGCGCAGGTTACATTTTGTACAAATTGATGGCAGGTCACAACAATAGTCTAGCTCCAATGAAGAGTGATGATGCAGTCGATACTCAACATCAGAATAAAAGAAAATGAAATCATATAGCTCCGAATGATAGTCTTCATTGCTTCAATGATGACGACAGTCACAAATTCTTCAATACCTAAAGGATACAGGATACTTCCTCTTCACATAATTCAAGCATGTTCATAAATTTATATCTCTCACGTGAACTTCTGCTCAACCTACTAAACATATTTCTAGAAATCCACTCAAACAGAGCAGGTTATAGCCATAACACCATCATTTCAAACAATACGATGAGCATTCTAGGAAAGACCAATGATTATCAGACCATCACGGAATTTCTCCACCAAATGAGCTCGAGCGATATGACCATTGCTTCTAAGTGTCATTTTGACATGGTTTAATAATGGAACTTTTCACTGATAATGGCCATCCAATGAATTGGCGCTTGAAGGAATGCGAATCTCCTGCACTAATTCTCTTAGATTAGTGGAGCTACTAACAAACTTACGCTGAGTACGGCAGAATGAATTAATGTTCTTGCTCTGCGTCTAGGATTAGTTGATATGTGTAAAATCCATTTTGGGCTTGGCTATTCTTGGGTTAACGATTCAGATGTGTGGCTAAACGATAACACATACCCCCCATATTATTAGGAATTTTGATCTATTATTTATCTCATCTCAACAAACACTACCTCGTGGCTAAATGCATGGAATTTTATCCAGCAAATTCATAGGATGAACAACAACATTTGATAAAACCGTTCACTACTTCTACAAATTCATACGCCATACTAGTTTCTTAGTGAAATATTTATAGGAATTTATACTTGAAACAAACTCTTTCATTATGATCCTAATAAAATAGATCTTTGTGGTATTAGGACCTTCAATCCATCATTTATCTCAACAAACAGATAATGTGGCCTCTTTAATGTATGGTTTGCGTTTTTGCACACTCTTCAGTTACAATTCAACCTATCGTATTCAACGGCGTGACATGGTAGATTTATCTTCTCTGTGGATCCTACACATTATCAAAACCAACCAAAATCAGAGATAAAATGAAAGTAAACAAAAACTTACCTTCTCTTCTCTAGCAATTGGCATGCAATCACTTAATATGAGTTTAAACTTGTGCCACGTCCTGTAATTTGGTTGTTCTTTTCATAAGGTTGGCATTTATAATCATTAATCTAGCTGTGATTTTCTCATAGTCCCATAGAGAACTGTTGATGCCTTTCAAACATTTCAATTCTAATGTGATACCCTTTTTTATTTTTCAGCAACCAATGATTGTAAATCAAAATGGTTTTGCAAATTTATAACCTGAAATTTACATTTCGTTGGGTGTATGTATACTTCAAAAGTCACCCTTTCTAAATTCACGATGTGATACTTTGAAAGATTTTGATTTTATTTCCTCCATGCTTCATCCTCGACCATGGTAAATTTATGAATGTGTTTGTTATTAATATCGCCAAGTCATACTTTTTAAATGACAACATGTTTTACTTGTGGTATTTTCTTATAATATCTGCTTTCTCCTCGTGTACTTAAATATTATTTTAACATCCAACTCCATCCCTAAATTAAATTAGATTCGTTTTCAATATATCGAAAATTTAGAGATATATTACTGTATTTTATGCACTTTCTCTCTATATAATTAAAAGTTTATTCTAACAACTAATCTCATTATTGCCTGCATTTCGAACATATGTTGATCCACTTCAGCATTGGAATTGTTTAATAAATAAATTGTATAAATAATGGACCTTTATCATTCAATTTAAGGTTTGAGCTTTATAGAATTTAGTAATGGTATTATTTTTGATAATATCGACTTAGTGCACCAACAACATGCATCTATTAACTATATTTGTTTAGAACCTCCATCACAAAACAATATAAAAATCTTGATCTCTTTTAAAAATGTGACCATATTGAATTCGATAGTTTTTGTATTAAATGCAAACCAAAACTTAATGAACAAGTAAAATTATTTTATTTGAAAATCAAATTAAAAATTTAAAGAGAATTCACTATGTAAACTAGAAGTAGATTAAGATGGAGGCTATACTTTTGTCTATGGTTTCCCGATTGATTTGTCTTCTTGAAATTGACATGCAGTATATTTTTACAATTTATTAATATTATTTTATGTGTATGTTTATGCATGGTTTTCTAGTAAAATTGACTTCTCAAACTTTTGTCTGGCCACACATAAACATTATATTCATATCATCATTTAAATGTTTTAAGAGTATATTAATAAATAAATATTTAAATTTAAAAGATTTAAATATCAAATCGTTAAGTTTTATTGAAAAGCCATGACATTTTAATAATAATAAAAAAGTGGCTACATTTTAATAATATTACTAAATTAGAACATGATGGGGTTCAATTGTTTCACACCTTCAATCAAATGGAGGATTGTTTTATGATGAGACATTGATTTTGTGGGACAATATAAAGCGTGGTTTATTTGTGCAAGGATAAATATGTAAAAGTTCATTATTATAAATTTTGATGAACATATTTAGATTATTGTATAGTGATAAATTCATAAAGTTATATTTCAATTTATTTTTAGAAGCTTGAGGATCAATATTTTACTTAAGACAATAATACGATGAAAGTTAATAAGATATATTTAAGACAATTTGTTGAAGTTTTAAGTATGAAATTAGAGAATTGATGTTTTATTTGGAAAGAGGGTGACAATTCATTTTTCTATGGATTATCCATTCAATCCACTTAAGGTTGTCTGTATTGATATATTAAAGGAATAGTAGAGTGCTTTTGAGGAACTCGGTGTAGATTTAGATGATAAGCCTCAACTCTCAGTTGCATCCGCATTTATATTTCTAGGTCGCATGAAAATAAATGAAACATGGTAGCAATGATTTTTTGTTCGCTTATTCATCTTCTCTTCCTTAAGCCTTTACCATTTTCTCATGATGTCTTTCAGAAAAATTTTGACAAGTTTGAAGGCCGATACAAAAATTCTAAATCAACGTATGTTTCATCTTCTTTGAAATCAAAGGCAGTTGCTATCGCAGTTAATCCTTCTTCTTATTTTTTTTATCTTTGCACAGTGGGACCTGTCATATCTTCAGTTTGGCGGGGGTAACAGCATGGTCATTCAAATTGCCAAACCTGTCGCTTGTTTGCACACTCCAAATCATTAAGATAGTCTTTTTTTAGAGAGGTCGACCCCCCCTCTCTCTCTCTCTCTTTTGCTCAAATGTTACATAAAGACACATTAATCTTTGTATAATGAGGCTCTAAAAAAAACTCTGATTTTTGTTCCAATTTCTTTTTTGTTCTAATTGCAAAATAATTAAAAATTTGAAAAAATAAAATTTAAATTAGTAGAAATTTATCACAATTAAAATAAACATATACACATCTGTTCTTGTGGTAAATAAATCAAATATTAAAGGAATTATATAAAAACGTTTTAAAAAATAATTATGATAACATTATAAACATAAAAATAAAATAAAATTAAAAACTAATAAATAAAAGTATTAGGTAACAAATAAAATCATAAAATTAAAATTATAAATGAATTTGAAATCTTCTCAAAATTTTATGATCGTTGCACTAACTTGTTTTTGCAAGTCACTGAGAAACAGGTTTTGACAGGAACCGTTGTTATTTTCAGGTATAAAAACATTTTATTCTCTTCAAGTTGGTTTGATTAAGCACATATTTTTCTATATTTTCAATGCTCTCACAAGTTGGTTGTAGGAAAATGCTAACCTCTTTTGCAGATTCAAAGACGAAAAAATGGCAAGTTCCAGAATTGCATAAAATTTTCATAAAAATGCTCCATTGAAAGCTTGAAGAAGCTGAATTTCCACCATGTATGTCATGACATCCTACTACCACAAAGAAGTCTTTCAGAAACCAATTACGCCATGTCATGATTACTACCCCTTTTTCTTCCAAGCTTATTCGTCATTCATGTTAGAGTCTACGTTTTTACTTCCTTATACATCATGATTTCCCGCATGTCTACCTTTCTGAGTCACACACATTTTCCTTATTTTCAGTTTATATTTTTCCTTATGAATAAAACCATTCAACTTCCTTTCCATGACTACATTGCTTTGTTATCCCTGCCATAAAAACTGTTGACCTTGAGATCTTTCATCTATAGTCCTACCACGCATTATGTACAACTCGTGTTGACTGATGTGGAATTCCTTAAGGCCCACCTTGCAACAAGTCTTGTCCCATCGACCTCAAAACCTCATTTGGGATAGAGACTAGAGTTCATTTTCAGTACCTTGAGGCTTGCATGCCTTAATGGCAAGTTCTCTTGCTGAAAATCATGGGAATACATCAATGTCCCTTGATTGTTAGATCTTGCAAGTGGCTCGACATCAACTCTTTTATTCACACTTTGCATGATGTACTTAGGTACCTTGGCACTCATTGACATCAATGGTGAGATTGCCTCGCATTGGTTAATGACATTCATCAATGGTCGGTAATCCAATGCCTTCTTTCCATGTTCAACATTGACACATTTATTTGCATGGTAAGAATTGTACCATCAAGTTTTGTAGCAGGTGAAGACTATATATTTTTCATGACCATCATCAGCAGTTTTACAGTAGCATTCTTCCAGCCATATGAGACTACCACAGTTCTACTTTCAACTCTCATCTTCTACTTCATCCAATCAAGTAGCAGTTCAGTTCCTTCACTTCACACTCTATGATCAAGCAGCAGTATCTGCCACATTCCTCTTGTATAGTTCATCGGCTTTTTGGGTAAGTGGAGGTATGTTATTTTCTAATATTTAATCATGTAATTCCTTAAATGCTAGAAAATAAATGAATTTGGAAAATTTCCTCACTACATTTCTTTTCTCCTTTTCATAAACCTAATACATCTTAAGCTGGGGGGCGACTATTCATTACCATTTTACATATTCATCATCTCATTTACCCTTGATCAACATGTCTTTCCCAAACTATGTTATATATCTTGGCATGATTCATAAATACGAAGAAAAGGATTTCTAATATACATTGATGGTTCATCATTTCTAATGCACGTATAATTTTAAAATCTTATGTATTGCAACAAAAATACAAATAAAACAAGAAAATGTTGTTAATGCAAGAACCAACATTTGTTATGGTTGTCACACAAGAACCAACCACAAATATATATATATATATAAGAGAAAACTAAAAATTGCCGCCACACATGCATTTCAAAATCATGAAATGATCTATTGTTACATATCATCATGTAAAGCCCAGATCCAAAGCCAAAAAGTTTTAAAGAGAATATAGTTGCATGAGGACATGCAAATAGTCAAGTTGGGGGGAATGTTGAGCTACAAAAAGACTACATTTTATTCATCATTTCACACACTATTTATCACCTTATTCCATTATATCCTTCCATAAACCATTAATATTCACCACTTTCATAATAAATATGGGTTTATATTACCATTTTCCAAATCATTTATTTTTGAGTATTTTGAGTGAATTTGTGGTTAATTATTGAGAAAAATAACATATTTTCATTATACTTTAAAGTTGGGTGAGTTTGGTGATGTTTACAGGTGTATTTGAAGACTTTAGCAAGCTCAAAAGTGACCACCTAGCCTCAGATTCGAATTTCATCTTCTAGATGTGGCCTAATTTCAAGGAGAAGATCATGGAAGTGTGGAGAGAATATCTTATCCAATATTTGTTGAGAATCTAAAGGGATGAGTTGTATATTTGTTGAGAATTTAAAGGGATGAGTTGTAGATTTGTTGAGGATTTGAGCAGATGAGCTGTCTATTTGTTGAGAATTTAAAGGGATAAGTTGAGAGAATAGTGGATCTGTAATTAAGATCAATTATTTTGAATTCATGTATAAATAGGAGGGCTCTCTCCTCATTTTGGTTGGAGATCTCTCTAGTGGTTTAGAAGTAGAGAATAGTTCAAAGTTAGTCATAGAATGTATTTCTGATTGTAATGGAGATTATGCTTTGATGCAAATCTTGTACTCTTCCATATTAATATAAATTTTCAGCACTTTATTTCTTATGAGTTGTTATGTTTTTCTTATGAATTGTTAGTATATATTTACTGTGAGCTCACAAGTTAATTTTGATTGCTTTATACCGGTTTATTTCATGCAATTTCAGTCTTGCTTTATCAAGTTAATTTATGCAATTTTATGTTTTTTGCAATTAGATTTATTTCCATCTAATTTCCTGTTTTCATATGTAATGTCCCCGGTTTTGACCCAATTTGCATGATGTATATATTGTAATTAATCGTGGTGAGGAGCTCAAGGAAAAAGCCCCATCATCGATTTGTGTGTGTGTGTGTGTTTCGGCAATAGAGGTAGTTGCCGATGGTATCTCATGCTATTTGGCACATTATAATTCGGCATCATGTAAATACGCACAGCAAATAAAATAAACCCACGACCAGCTACCGCAAGGCAATGTTAAATGAAAAGGGCATGGTTCCAAAGGATAAGGGGTGGGGGATGTCAAACCTTGGTTATGGGAAAAACCCATGATTCACCACCTTTGTTGTTTGTCACCTTTTGTCTCATCCAACCTTGTCAACCTCTTTAATGCTTCAGCTGGTGGTTGGGGATTTATGGCTGAGTGGCTGAGGGTATTTAATGCTGGAGAAAACGTGGGTAAAGAGGCAAGCAATTCCTCCATCTTCCCCACGACTCCATTCTCCCCATGGTGGGTGGTTTTCACGTCCTGTTGCTTACTCTCGTGGCTAGTCTGTTCTTCCTCACGCAGAGGTCTATTCGTCCTCCCTATGGCCTATTGATTCGCGCACAGAGAGTGAGGCTATTTCCCCTCACGCATAGGCAGGAGTTCTCATGCAGAAATCGGGTATGTCTTTCCTGTGTATTTTTCTGTTGGGTGCGAGCTTTTCCTCACGCACAGACCATTGAGGTTGATTTTCCCATAAGAGAGCCGTGCTGACTATTTTCATTTTGGGGCGGTTGTCTTCCCTGCGTTTTGTTGGCTGTGGTGTCCAATTTCGTTTTGGACCACTGTGTGTTCGTGGTGAGCCGTTTTGTGCTGGGGTCTGCAGTTTGAATTTCTGTGGCTATGCTGGGAATGCCGTTTATTGTCCATAGTGGACTGTTGGCCGAGTTCTTTCCCTGTTTGGAACCGTGGAATGCTGTTATCATTTCATTGTGTGTTTGTGGCTGCTGAGGTACCCTGGTTTGGGTTGCAGCTGAGTTGTTTTGGCCACGTTAGGGCCAAAACCAACTATGAGTTGCCTTGTAGGTTGGAGTTGTGTCTCACCTTTTGTTTGGGGATCATTCTCGGCTGTTTGCTTCTTCACAGGGATGTGAAGGGACTGCTTTGCTGCTGGTATGCAGTGGTGGTCCCCTTGGGATGTGCTGGCTTGGCCAATCTGTGGATGGCCTGATAAACCCAGCAGTGTTAGTTTGGCTGTTTTGTGTCCCCTTGGCCATGTGAAATCCTGCAATTGACCCTTATTCCGGAGGAATCATGCCCATCTCGGGGGTGGCAGCGTTGCTGAAAGATTGATGAGCATGATGGCCTATGGTTGGGTGGAACATTGCAGCGACGTAGCTGGTTGCGGGATTCTTCATCAACAGATAAGTGCTGCTAGTCTACCTCTGCAATTATATGGATGTTAAATGAATAATGACAAACATGATGAATGCTGGGTGTATGTAAACGATTGCTTCCACTGTATGATTAAGAAATTTTGTATTCTGCTATACATGTTGTTTAAGTTTTTAATTCTCAGCATTGATTCATGTTCATGGGCTGTTTGCCATTTGTTGTTGCGATTGGTTTGTTCGTCGCGTCCTCTTCGCCATTCCAAGGGATGGGGACGTGACATCATAACTTAGATTCAATTTCAGTCACAGATTAAGTTCAACGACACTCTGCCCCTGCATATATTTTGTCTGTAACTCACAAGTTTACGCTCTCTCCGGGTTGACAATTAAATCGTTGGAATTCTATTATAATTTGATCAATTTTTTTACCCAACAACATTCTTACTAGACTGAGGGGTGACCAAAGAGTATGTTATCATCTAGAAACTACTGATACATAGTGGGGTGAGATCCATGGAGATAAATTCCTCATAAGGAGCGAGAAGAGATACCATCTTTAAGTAGTCTTCGTAGACCTTCTGCCATGAGAATGAAGAGAAAGGGAGAGAGAGGATCACCTTGACGAAACCCATGAGAGGGGGACAAAGTGGAGGAGGGAGTGCCATTGACAAGGATGGAGTAAAAGGAAGAGGATATTAAAGAGATGATCCATATGGTCAAATTATGACAGAAACAAAAAGCAAGGAGTGTTTTCTCAATGAAATCCCAGCTCATCTTGACGAAGGATTTAGAGAGATCAAGTTTTAGGAGCATGCTAGGCATTTTTCTTTACTTTAAGGAGTGAGTGATTTCTTGGGATAGGATAATTCCATCACGGATTTTTCTTCCCTCCACATAACCCGATTTCTTAGGAGAAATGAGTAATGGAAGAATGGGTTTTAGGCGGTTGGCTACTAACTTTGGAGATGATTTTGTATGTAAAATTGCAAAGAGAGATGGGTCGAAACTTACCAGCTTGAGAGGATCCAAATTCCTTTGGAATGAGAGTGAGATAAGTAGTGTTGAGGCCTGGAAGAACCCACTGCTTATCTATTGATTCTTAAACTAGATGCAGAACTTATGTTTTTAGGAAATCCCAACAGTAATGAAAACAATTGATGGTAAATTCGTCAGGGCCTGGATATTTTCCTTCCACCATATAGTTCACCATTGTTTCCACCTCCTGCATGGAGATTGGTTTCATGAGAGAGGCATTGTGGCTCGCAGTGATTAAGGAGAGGATTTTATTTATAACCTAGTTAATGGATTCAACTCACGATGAAACTCATTCAATTAACATAGTTTTGTAGAAACTAGAAATCTCTTTTTCCATATCTTCATGCTCCTCCAGAATAGTGTTTACATCGATCTTGAGTTTGACAATCCTATTGCTCATATTGTGTTGTTTTGTGGATCTATCGAAGAAATTATTTTTCCTTTATCTTTCTTTAAGCCATGCTACTCCGGACGTTTGTTTCCACAAAGTTTCTTCCTATTCACAGCGTTTGTTAAGTTGCGCTAAGAGTTATTTTTCTTTGACTTTTCTTTCATCCGTGTACCCATCATTCATGATGTCCATCTGCATGGTTTCCATCTCTTTTTGAATAGCCTCTTAGTCCTTGAAGATGTTGTTAAAAGTACTATGATTCCAATGGAAAATGTTTGACCGAAGGATCTATAGCTTCTGATACATGATGAACATTTTGGATTTTCCTTTTACTTGCATCTTGGTCCACCAATGTTTCACTGTATCATTGAAGGAAGTATGGGATAGCCATAAATTTTCAAAGAGGAATGGTCGATAAACAGGTGTGCCTAAGCTATTCCAAGAGAGGGATGTAAGCCAATGGTTAGAACCGATAGTGGGAAGGATGAAGGAATCCAGGACACCACTAGATGCAAGGATAGAGTTGGTGACAAGAAAATGGTCCAGTTGCTTGGCAATATTATGAACCCCTCCTCTCTTATTGTTCCAGGTGATGGAACCTAAGGATGAGAGAAGGTCAATTAGGGATTTGTTGGAAATGGTAGATTTGAATACCTGGTATTTAATGGAGAGGGATCTCAAACTGCCTTTATTTTCCTCCAGATTGAGGATCATATTGAAATATTCTCCAATTAGGGTGGGGGAGTTAGGAAACTGTTGAACAAACCTCTCAAGGTAATGAATGAGATGGATCTTGAGATTGGGGGATTGAGTCCTATAAAAATTTTGGAGATTTGCTCTAGTGTTGGTTCCAACAATATGGAATAAGGAAGAGATGGAATGGGTAGTATATGAAAATTTACTGAGAGAGACAAGAAGGGGATTCCAAGTGATTGAAATACCCATGGAGGCTCCTTTGGAATCAATGGAATTAATTTAGCTACCTTTCCATATTCTGGTGAAAAGTGTGGAAAGGGATTCCATGGAACACTTAGTCTCTTGAAAAAAAAGGATAGCGGGATTGTCCTAGAGAAATTCCCTTTTTAGCATTATGTGCTTTGAGGGTCTGTTGAGTCCTTTGACATTCCATGAGATGATCTTCATTGGATATTTTGTGAGGAGGTCAAGACGAATTATTTTATCTAGGTATACTTCCTTGATTCAACTAGTGCATTACCACTCCTGATTAACTATTGTAGATATGTTTTATGACCTCTCTTTTTGTTATCTTTTTTATTTTATTTTTTTCCTTTTGTGGAGGGTTGTAGACTCCGAGTTTGTTCTAAGATTTCACTTTGACAAGAGCTTCCTCTATAAGTTGTATTTGCGTGTTGGAATGGAGTCGAAGGATTTTCGAGTGTAGGAGTCCTCTATTCCGAGAAGGTCAAGCTCTCACAAATCCAGTTCTCTCATATCCTCATCAATGGATTCATTTGGTCTAATGTATGTCAGTGAATCCAAAGAATCTATTGAAGAGATGATCAAAGGGTCCAATCTATTATCAGAAGGAATTGAGGGGTGAGGATTATGTCTAGGTCCAACCGCATTCTTTGCTTGTACCTTCTGTTTTGAAGGGTCTTGAGGCAAGGGAAATTTATCAATATTTTCCATGTTTGCATCATTTGTTGGGATTTTAGATAGATTCTCTAAGACTACAAAACTTTTTTTGGTGGTAGGATCCTCTTTTTCAATTTTTTCAGTCACGTCTTTGTGATTATTGCATTGTTTTTTCCCTATTTTCTGGAACCCTTCAACATCTTGTTCTTCCATTTTCTGATTTGACATACTAGCTCTGTTGAGCAGGAAATATCTAAACAGGTGTCCATGCTCATGGAATTTTCGGTAGCGAAAGGAAACATGTTCGTAGTCAATAGGTTGGATCCAATCCAAATATTCACGTGTTAAGCATATTGTGTCTAGGATGGCTTTGGAAATATGCATGTAGATACAAATCCTAGCATAGGAAGTATATTTGTTCATTTTTTTTTATCTGCAGATCTGACATAGGTTCCCAGGGTGATACCTTTTTCTTTGAGGGTTTCCTCATCCCAGTATTCTTGTGGTAGGGTGTAGATCTGGATCAAGAAAGGTGCCCATGAGAAATCCTCATTTTTCAGGTTGAATCGTTCCATCCAGTTCCCGATATATAGGCCTACTGCATTGAAGAAGTAAGGACCTCCCTCTTCTACCTTGGAATTTTCATCCAAGTGGTGGAAGATGATGGTGAAGAACTGTTTGGAGCCTAGTTGTATATAAAAGTGAGCTTTAGGTTTCCATTTTGTTGTTATCCACCCGCGAAGGGCCTGTTCAATAGGCAAAAATCCTATGAAATTTCCTATGAGAGAATGATCTTTCATTTTTTGATCCCTAGCATTTATTCTTTTAGTTGGGAGATTGAATTAAGGCCTTTCTTCAGAATGGGCAATACATTTTTGGGTTCTATGCCTCTTCGCTTCCAATTTTGATGTCTTGTGTTTCTTTTGGGATGGAATTCCATTCTCTCCTTCGTGAATATGAACTTATTCAGTACCTATTTGCAAAGAGACTGGGGCCGCTGAGTTGGAGTGATCAAATGGGTCGATGTCTGGTCCATTGGAAGGTTGTTGGGAGGGTCCTGTTCCCCCCCTTGGGTCTGAATCCATAAGTTTACGCAGAGTCTACCACCTGGGGGTGGCATGGGAGAGAGGCGATGATGTCCAAGTCAGGGATGATTTTAAGAACCCCCCCTAAATTTATATGTATAAAAATTGGGCGAATCTCTCCGATATATAGGAAAATTTGAAGGCGATTTTATC
>LPNX011173769.1:1200-23002 GCA_001517045.1 Pseudotsuga menziesii
ATAGTAGTCATGTGTCAAGTGAAAACCAGATACCAAACTCCAAGGCTGACATCATCCCTTATTGGCCAATTAGAAGCTGACAAAATAGCAAAGGCAAATATTTTTATCAAAATTTAAAATATTTTTTGGCAAACTCCAAAGCTAAACTTTACAAAACAGATTTTAAATTTTTGGTCAAAGGGCAACTAATAGGAGGTTAAAATCGAACGATTACAATATACCTGCTGTGGCAGGTATAATAATAAACATAAATCATAACTAAATAATGATAAATATAGAACTATCCTATTACAATATTGGAACCACAACAAAGATACACGAATAACTAAAACAAGTGGAATAAGCAACTCAGTTGCTTAGTACCTGCCACTTATGTAAGAAACAATGTAAAGTAAATTAGCATCGGACAACATTCATGGTCATTTACAATTCCATGAGTGATTTAGGCGTTAAGTATCCCATGGATGGTAGTGTCTAGTGTTAGGTGTTTCATGTCTATCAAAAATTTCTCATAAGACTACCAAGGGATTCTTAACGCCTAAATCACTCATGGAGTTGTAAATGACCATGAATGAGGTCTAATGCTAATTTACTTTACATTGTTTCTTACATAAGTGGTAGGTACTAAGCAACTGCGTTGCTTATTCCACTTGTTTAATCTATCATAAACTTTTTTGAAATTACTAAGAAATTTGAACTCTACTTGAAGTGGCTTTTAAAAAGAATGGATTCATGTGCACAAACTATTTTATTGCTCTTAAATTTTCTTAAAGTCCATACACATTATAATAATTATATTGTCAAGTTATATTAAAAACATATATATTATAGTCTAATGGACCATTTTTTTCTTAAATGATGTATTTTTTTTTTCAAATAGTCAAATTAAATATTAAAAATTAAAAAAATTATTTACTTTTTTAATCAAATTAATTATAATAAAAAAATGTATTTATTTTTTAATCAAATTAATTATAATAATAATAATTATGTGGACAAGCTATTTTTTTCTCATTTAAATGATGTATATTTCCTTTTCAAATGGTAAGTTAAATATTGAAAACTAATTATAATAAAAAAATTGATTTACTTTCTTATCAACTCTAATGCACGTTATAATAATTATACATTAAAAGTTTTTGATATTTTTTTTAAATTGAAAAAACAAATCACACATCTTTATGACTATTTAAGTAAAAACAAATTTACAGGAACAAACAATGAATTGAAAGCCCACTGACCGACGTTCACAAATTGAACCGGCCAACGAATTTTATTTTGAAGCATGAAAGACAGCAATATAGTACTGGAACCCCATCGCATCAGAGCTAGGCAAGCCACATAACAATTACAATGGTCGTTTTCATCAGTTGAAAACATACATGCACATAAACTAACTAATTCATGAAAAACAAACAAACAAAAGACTTCATTCATGAAATCGGATCGATTGAGCACTACTTGGTCGGTCTGATATTTATTTCAAGATGCAGATTTAATGAAATGGGAAGCGTACTCTATCAGTTTGATCGAACTCTGCTGTTCTAATTTGACGGCGAAGCCATGATCTTCCTCCTCAAACTCCGCAATTTCAAGGATTTGCTTACTGCATTTCTTGAGATGCTCACAGTATTCCAATTGTTTGTCCCTCAGAATGTCAAGCCCTCCAATCACCATAACCGTCGGGGGAAGGGGACCTGCAAGGGACCAAACATCCGGCGTTCCGGTGTATGGGGCGAGTGGGTTGCAGAAATGGTGGTTTCTGTTGCTTCCCACAGGCAGTGCCATCCTCCACAACACATCAGACATTTCCACTGTAAAGCCTGCGGTCCCTTGCCTCTATTTACTCTCGGACATAGTCCGTGCCTCCCCTCCAAAATAAGGATTCAACAAAATCAATCCTCTGATTCGCATATTGCCTCCCCAATCTTGTCCGCTAGACCACATCCCCAGGCGATGTGCGATGTTTCCTCATGCGCTATTGCCCATGAGGAATACTTTGGAGAAATCGGCATGGGAATCGAACCAGGGATCGCTTCCAGCTACACCTCCGCTGATGGAAATGGACTGGGAATGGAGCCATCGGAGTGCAGAGACGGAATCTTGATAAGCGGCAGGAAGGCAATGCTCGGGAGCCAGTCTGTAGTGGACGGAGATTATGAGGGCGCCTACATCGGCTGCCCACTTTAAGCAGAAGCGGTGAGATACGGGAGTTCGCGGACTAAACAAACAGAAGCCGCCACCATGAAAGTAGAGTATTACAGGCAACCGAACGGTGGAGTCATGGCGAGGAGGAGGGAGATAGAGACGCGCCCACAGGCCTAGGGTGTGTTCAAACACTATGTCTTTGTATAAGACCTGCTCATAATTTTCCTTCAATGGGGGAAGATTGAAAGATGGTTCCTCTGCACGCACAACGGATCCATCGCTGTAGAGCTTAATGATACGATGAAAATCTTCCACGAATGAAATCGAGAGTGAAGATCCAGTGTCACTCATGATTTCCTCGGCTTCCTGCGTCGCCTTTGGATTTGGCATTCGCATCCCAGGTAACAGACGCACACGAAGGTATCTGAGATTATGCTAGATTGAGAAAATCCGGAGCTCTCTCAAAACTTTATGTTTATTTTTGCGGTTATAAAATAGTATTATATAAAATATATACAATTTATAAATGCAAAATAAAATAAATAAATAACATAATAATAAAATAAATGCTGATGTCATAGTCGCCATGTGTCAAGTGAAAACCAGATACCAAACTCCAAGGCTGACATCATCCCTGATTGGCCAATTAGAAGCTGACAAAATAGCAAAGGCAAATATTTTTATCAAAATTTAAAATATTTTTTGGCAAACTCCAAAGCTAAACTTTACAAAACAGATTTTAAATTTTTGGTCAAAGGGCAACTAATAGGAGGTCAAAATCGAACGATTACAATATACCTGCTATGGCAGGTATAATAACATAAACAGATTCGCCATTAAAACCATTAACATACAACTTAAATAAAGTAATGTTTCTCTTTTCCAATTAGCGTTAGTACTATGTTCAATAAAAGCATGCAAAAGCATCAACAACCATAAAGTAACACAAGATTTATAGTGGGAATCTCAGAAGGAAGAGAAAACCTAGTGGAATATATACAACAGAGCTTGGGAAGAAAATAGTCTTTACCAACTTGTGGTTACTAATTTTCTGAAGGTTTGCTTAAAAAAGAGAGAGAGTAAGGTAACCTAATTCTCTACCTTAACCTTTTATTTAAATTTTAGGCTCACTTGACAAAGTCAACTTGATGATTGAGTCAAGCACACTACCTTTTCTTACTTTGACCAAAATCAACATACATTAGAGAATAACGGGTTTAATTTAATAATGTGATGGTTATTTATACCTCACATTTTCCAACCCTCTAAAACTTGATAGTCTCCTATGTACACTTATGCATTTCGATTATTTAATCAAAACTATATAGAAGAGGAGTAATTTCAATGTCCATGTTTTTTCTCCGCCTCTTTCATTGAACTTGTGTTTAGCTTATACATTATTTAATTTTGTGGGTTTACCTTTTGACTATATACCCCTATGCTCAACTATTAGTCTTTTTCCCAATACTCTGTCAATTTGATCTTTATGCTTAATCAGTTTCCTCTCTAAAGAACTATTATCTATTATTTTTCTAGGATATATTGGTCTAAAGTTAACCTTTCTTGTCCTTGCTTGGTACATGCTAGCCTCTCAATCACCTACCAAATGTAATTATTACCTTAATATTCTTATGTTAGCAAGTTCTACCATATATTTGTTCTAAATTTCCCATTTCCTTATTCGTGATGCCCATGAACTTGTCCTCTCTTAAAAGTTAGTCCTCTGCTTTTTTGTTTTTAACCATGTATGCTTATTTGATGTACATTTATTGTATACTTCATGGATTTTTTTGGCTTGTTTGGTTTCAATTTTCATGAAGCTTATATATTTTAGCTTTCGTTTATTAGAATTAAAGGTTTTGGATTAGTGTAGTTTGTGCTTTACCTTACATCTTATGATTGAGCTCAATTAGTCGATAGATACGATTTTCCAACTTGTTTGGGAATGCATTATGTTCCCATGTCTTTCCTATCATCCTCAAATGTCTAAATATCCTAAACTATTATGTACTATGATCTCTTAGTTACATCTATTCACATTTAATATAATTTTTCTATTATTTCTTTTACTTTTTAATCTATTTTTCCTCGGGTTTACTTTGTGATATATTATCATCAAGTCTAGATTTTTTTATGTGTGTACAACCAATTTAATATTTCTTTGTTTAATTTCCTCTTTTCTACAATTCCTTTGTTGGACCTTTTTAACTGAAATGTAGCTTGAGTGAGTCCCAACATGCTACTTAGTTGGTTTTATAGTTCTTAGATCTTTTACTTTACCTCCACTTACTTTTAGGTCCCAATATTTATTGCCTCACATTTGGTGGGTTGCATCAAATTGTAGGCATGAATTGTCCTTACACCATTTTAATCTAGAAGTGACTACCTCATAATCAACAAGCCCCATTACCGACCTTGGTTTATTAAAGGTATTAAGGATTGTGATTGATGTCTCCAACCTGCTTTTTTTTTTATCAAATTCCAATTGGATGTGTGTTTTATCCTTGGTCTCGAATGTTTTCCCTTTCTTTATTAGGTAGAATTCCCCCCATGGTTATTTTCTCCCTTTTATTTTCCTCATATATGGTAATATTTTCATTTTTCTGCTTATAGAAGAATTGGTATTAGGGGTCTCCTCATTCAAATAATTGGGATAGTTGGATTATCGCTTGGACATAAATAGTAGGATTTTTGATACTGTAAATGTTTATGGTTAATTTATGATGGAATTCCTTTTGTATTTTATCAGACTCTTAGCTTTATTGTCCCAATGTTTGTTATTTCTATTGCTTTCATTCTACTTCCTACTTCCAGTCTCCCCTTGCTTTTGGGGTCACACCTCCATCGACATTATTCCCCATTTCTTCTCCCTTAGAGTGCCATTTATTGGATTAATTTTGATCACATTGTTGTTCATGAGTTCACCTTGATCTTGATCTTAATCATTAATATTATCAAGCATGTCTCCATATTTACTTAGCCTTTATTTTTTTCTTTTTCCTTCACCTTCTTCTTTTATTGATCATCTTTTCTCCTAGATTTCTTGGGTTCTTCTTCTTTATTTTTATCATCTTCTACAATTGTATTTCTTCTTTCCTTTGTTTCTATTTTTTTGTATTTGTTTCTTTTGTTCTTCCTAATATTCAAGTCCATTTATGTATAAAACACCTTGATTCCTAACTACTTGGACTTCTATTATTTTTACCTCTTGTTGTTCTATATTATTCAATTTCGTTGTCTTCTTCTTTTGTATTTCAGAGAATTTGGAATTTGGTTGGCCCATTCTAGTAGAGCTCAAAAAAATTTAAATTTATCCTTTTTTCATTAATTTCTTATTAGACTCCCTTGTTTGAATTGTTGCTAAGTTGGCCATGTCTAACTCCGAGTCTCTCATTTCTCTTCTGATTTATCTTTGTCTAGTCCTCTTTCCTCATTAGGAATAGGTTCTTTGCACACATCAGGGTTTATCTTACTTGTTTCCCCTAATTATGTCTCTCATTAGACATGCCTTCTTTCTTTTCCTTTGATTTGTTGTGTGATATATTTTTCTTTGTTTCATTAAGTTTTCCTTGGCTTTGGCTTGTTGGCAGTTTTTAATCATCATCCAAATTATGTTATTTCTTAGGAATTTTGGCAGTGTTTGCTTCTATCCTTATAATATTAAACTATATGCTAATATAATGGATTCTTTTCACTATCCCATTATACTCTAAGTGCCTATGCTATGTCTTTTTGTGCCTTAAATGCATTTATGAACTTCTGCAAGTTTATTGTTACTTCTTGATTGAAGTTGTTAAATTCTAATACATTAATTTTCTTATTATGTATAAGATTAATCACAATATTTTTATGGATTACATTTCTTCTCCTATTTTTTCACTCTATTCGTGTCATCAACTTCGTACTTTGCATCCTCATCAACCTTGATCCCATCCTTTATTCACGAGGATGTTATCTCTATTGGAGAATAATTAATGAATGCAATAAATATTATTGAGGGATTGTTGTTGTGTATGAATACAACTAATATATAGGTGTTAATAAGAGTAAATTAGGTGTAGGTTTAAGATAAATTATAGGGTAATTTATTAGTGTAGAGATTATAGTCTTGCACTAGGAATATACCAATGCAATTGTGTATAAATATGTGTATTTGTGAATAATAGAGAAGATAAGTATTTATGTGTATCTTACTATTTTGTTGAAATGTTCGTGCATCTCTCTAATTCTTTCTTGGTATCATAGACATACTTGCCATGGATCCCTCATGGGAGAGCCAAGGATGATGGAAATCTTGTCGATTTTTTAGTAATTGTACATAGTGTAATAAGAGTACATTAGATTATATTTTTTTAGGTAAGCGTGTTGCAAATAAATTTGAGTAGATAACATAAGAAGCGAGGTTATTGTAGTGTAGGGGATCCATTTTAATTGGCTATAGTTTTTTAGTATTTATCAGTAGAGGTTCTTGAGTTGGCTAGGAATGCAACACAAGATGAAAAGAGTGCCTCGACATATCCAACTACTTGTTAGGAATGACGAAGAGCTCAACCAATTGTTAGGTTATGTGATTATTACCAATAGTGGTGTGTTGCAAATATTCATGGTGTTCTGCTACCCAAGAAGGCTAGAAAGAGAATTGGAGTTGAGATTGGCAATGCCTCTTAGGTGTTTTAGATAATGATAAGATAGATCTTAAATGTTGCTTACATTTTAGGGGAATACAATGGCTTCCCCAATCATACCTTCCCTAAGTGTTGGATTCTAGCAAAGCAATTACTGAGACATTTTTTAATCTTAACCTTCCATTACAATTATATCGTTTTAAGTGGATGAAATTTTGATATTTAAACCAATAGAATGCATTGTTTTTTAGCTTTCATAAACATGTTATAGATATTCTTGGTAGAATATTTTCACTATCATTATCATTCTTAAAAAATTAGAATTGAAGCCATTGTTGTCAAATAAAGTGGCTTCCATTTTTTTTGTTTTACTAAAGCTGCATGTTTAGAAAAAAACAAGGAAACTACCAAACTTTTTTTTCACTAAAATTAGGCTATAAGTTTCAATCTATAGAGATATTATTATGAAGATTATTTCTTAATTGTTTTTAATCAAAATTCCTAATTTTTTGTGAAAGAAAAATCGGAAAGAAGTTTTTCTATATAAAAATGGAGAAGATACGCAAATGCATAATCTAATTCCAAAATTGTTCAAAATGAAACTGATGACAAGAGAAAAGGGAATTGATTTCTAATTCCAAAGAAAATGTATATCCAAATCCAAAGGGGATATTATAGGTTTAACTCAAGATTGATAGTTATCTAAATAATCTGAGATGTTGGAGGATCATAGAAACTATACCGCGTTGGGGTTAATAGATATGCATATTGGGATTGCTATCCAATAGTTTAGGGGAGATCCATGATTTGAAAATTAGGTTTCATACCTTTATGAGGTTTACGGGACATTTCAAGTGCTAATGGTGTCTGATGATGCTGGGAAACTTGGATCACAACTAGAATGCTATACCATTTGGAGGAAAGAAGGCAACTTGATGGTGTTTGAAGCTTACAAGATTTCAAAATGGTTAAGGAACAAAAATAATCAAGATGAATACTTCAAGTTATGTTTTGTTGTTTTGTTATTATTTAATACTTGTATTGTCGCATTAAGAGGGGGTGTTGGAGAATAATGATCTTGTTAATAAATGCAATAGGTAGGAGGTATTACTATTATGTATGGATATGATTGATACATATTTGTTAAGAGTAACTTAGCTGTAGGTTGAAGATATATTATAAATAAATTTGTTAGTGTAGAGGTTGAAGTATTCTAGTAGGACTCTACCAATGCGTTTGTGTATAAATATGTGTATATGTGAATAAAAAAAGAGATGTATTTGTGTGTATCTTACTTTTTTGTTGCAATGTTTGTGCATCTCTATAATTGTTTCTATCTAAAATTCAATGGGTATGATTACACCATATTCATTATGTTCCCTTTACTTTCTCTTAACTTTCTCTTCTCTTAATAGGTTTCCATACCAACCAAAGTTCTTAGGCAAGTATACTTCAGTTAATTTATTCAATGGATTATAGTGTTACATTCTTAGGATTGGGTGGATATTTTAATTGTATAAGTATTTGATCTTGAAAACCCTAAAAATGTACATTTGACTCAACATGTTATGTTACACCATCTTTTTGCAATGACAACACAATTTTCTTATCATTTTGATATGTTAATTCCAGAACCAACTTGTAGGGTTTTCATGTGTATCTTATGCACTTAACAATTTTTTTTCTAATCTTAGTTTCTCATGTTCCAAGAGTGAGTGAATTAATATTAAACATATTCCATTCTATGTCATGCATCCATAACTCATAGGTTTCAGTTTGGGTCCATTCCAACCTTAGCACTGCTACAATACAAGTTTGTAATGTCGCTATTTTGCATCACTGCAACCCAAATTTTCATTTTCATTTTTTTTCTATCATGTGTTGGTATTTCACAACATGAATTTTGCATCAAGTTGGCATCAAATTTGGGTTGAATTTGTTGCTTTTTTGTCTTAAATTGACCAATATTATGTTATTGCATTTGTTGTGTCATTTTTTACATTGTTCACATTTATCCTGCAACAAAGGCATTGTGTTACATTAAAATAACATCTTATATGCAAATGTATAACATCTTATTGATGCCATATCAGATACATAATAATATTTCGATAAAAAACTACGTCCTATGAAGTTGTTGTTGTGTTAGCACACAATTCTAACATTAATCTTCCAAGAAGTTCGAACTAATCTTTATCAGTAGTGTAGTCTTCATAACCTAATGTGATAAATCATGATATCAAGTAGGAAAGCATGCATTCTCCTAGTGAACCCTCTATTTTGTTTAAAATTGAGTCCAATACACTACATTAAAGAAGAAACAACCACCATCCAAGTTGTTGTTAAGTACCTGATGTTATGATATATCACCTAGCATACATTCATGCTAAACAATTATTCCTTATCAACTTATTTGATTTTTGTGGGATTGATAAGATTTTCATAACTTCATATCATAATCTTTCAGTTCCTCAAGGATTTAGGCCTTCCTATAACACAATCTTGATCCATCAATATCTCTACTCTTACATTACCTAGCTATCTTAGTCAATTAGTATTACAGTCTTTCACTTCCTTCTTTGCTAGATTTGGTAGCCTTTCCTTGTGTCTGACCAGAGAAGTAGAAAAAAACCACCATTCACGTTGTTGCTAAGTACCTAGCATTGTGATATGTCCCATAGCCTACAATCCTTCTAAATAATTGTTCCTAATCAACTTAATTGACTTTGGTGGGATTGATAAGATCTTCATATCCTCAAATAAAAACCTTTTAGTTCCCTAAGGATCTAAGCCTACCCAAAGCACATTTCAATCAATTAGTATCTCTACTCTTCCACTTCCTTGCTGTCTTAATCCATTAGTATTGCAGTATTCCATTTCCTAATTGGTTGGATTTAGCCTTTTCTTGTGTTTGACCATGGGAAAGGGAAATGATAGATTGAATGGTGTTTCAAGGGTATAACTCTATATTTAAATTGATGTAACGCATTGCTCTACCATCTAGGGGAATTTTTAATGGTTTAATTTCACCCTTGGGATAAATTTCCATGTTTCTTTCAATTTTTTTTTTATTTTTTATTTTTTTGCCAATCTCATTTTCTTCTAAAAACAATTCACCCAAATTATATAGGATAAAATTATTTTACTCCAAAAATTGCCAAATGTTTCTAGAAACTATATAAAATTTTAGGAATTTGAAAATTTCAAAAAATATTGCCAAACATTTTGTAGTTGTCATTTCAATATAAAGTGGATCCTTAAAAATTTCCCTCTCAACCTCTATCGGAGATGGCATTTCCTTTGGAAAATTTCTATTATCTCTCAAGAAGAAAAATAAATACTACACACAATTGACAACAACCTTTTCCTTCATTTTTCTCAACTTGAATGCTTTAAATTTCATTGGATACGTTTTTAGAAAATGAGTTGTATGAAAGAAAGATTTGCAAAATGGTTGGGAAATAGATTCATTCTATAGATTCAAAAATAGTAATTTTTTTACTCTCATAGGTATAACTTATGATGGTGAAGATATAGAGGAAGATGAACTTTAACCTATCTTCCAGAATCTCTTGTTTTAGTTGACTTCTTCCTGTGTTTAGGGCTTGATTACTTTAATTTTACAAAGCTATCCACCCACTTCTATGGTTTCAAATACCTTACAACCTTATATCTACCATTTTGTTACACAAGTTATCTCATTATTAAGCAACTAGTAGCAAAGTCCCTTCTTCTTAAAATATTGGTGGTTGTCAATTGTAGATGATTGAGCAACTTGAAAATCTTGGTCATCAACATGAACTATTACCAACCTTTTTTTAATGCCCCATATTTTGACATTTGGTATTTAGAATCTAATATAAATTAACTCAACATTTTAATTGCTTATTTTCTATTTGAGTCAGTTGCATTAAGACTATTAGTATATGAACATATGGACTCCCTAGATATGTGGATAGTAAATGGAATTTATCATTTTTGTTTTATCAATATTAATGAATATGTTATGTCATTTTTACATGCAATTGAATATGGAATGTTGATATGTGAATGTCAGTTGAGGTGTAAATCGAGATAGAACTAGTACAATATATGTTTCAAAGGTACTTATATGATTATATTAAATATTGTTTTAGTGACATGGATTAACACTTGAAAAAGTTGAGTATGTTTATACATGAGATTTATGTGAGTGGTGAACTAACCCACATGTTGATTCGTTACGATATAACCAGATTCTTATAGTGCCAAGGGGCACAAGATGTCTTGGACATGAAGAGGTTAATGAGGCTATATCAATTTTCAAGTTATTTAATTGCCAATTCCAATATTTCTATGACTTGCGGGTGATTGTGAGTTTTGACAAGAACTACAAATTGCCCAAAGTGGTTCTTCAATGACGAGACCCCTTAGAACAATGGTTGCAAAGTAGAGTTGATGTAGGGTGTTGACCCTAGTACTATCAGGGGGGGGTGGAGGCATTTCCCACTATTTATCCCCCGCAACCCAGAGTCATGGGTGGAATGTGCTAAGCATGCTCTCCTAGACGTGTGATAACGACCAATGGGTGCCTGTTGGGAAATTTTGGTCGATTTGTAGGACTCGACACTTCCACTAATGGGTTCTATATTTGGTTAGCTCAGCGCAGTCGACGCCACAGTATATTCTAGCAAAGGATGGGATGGTGAGGTTAGGAGATGGAAGTAGTGGTGATTAGGCAGTATGAGTATTGATGGGGATGGATGGGACCAATGATGGATCAGATGGTGTTCTTCATTGATAAAAACCATTATGATTATATGCTTGATGCTTCATTATGTTAATGTAATTCAATTTTATTAATTTTGTTTGGATGATTATGAATGAGAAATGATGCATTGATTATGTTGGTATTTTCTATGTTGTTAAGCATATAATAATGAAGCATTAAGAAATTAAAAGTGATCATTGGTACCGATGCTTAAGATGTGCGCTGGCCACGTATACGTCAATTCGCGAGTACATTACTATGATTGATTAATTAAAGGATAAATTAGCATGGTTATATTAATTTTTAGTTACTTGGTTGATGAATTATTGTAGTATTGAAAGTATAAATAAGTGTTGATATATATATATATATATGTGTGTGTGTGTGGGGGGGGGGGGACTTGTTCCTTATAGTTTATATTTAAATAAACTAATTGGATTATTGAATGATATACATCAATATACATATAATATGACATATATCATAATACAATATAGTATATGGAAATATCTTATTTGACTTATGTATGAGAGGATAATGTAAATAAATGGATAGATAGGGTTGCATAAATTTTAGAAAGGAGTTGTCATAGTTGCATTTAAGATAATAGCATGAAAAATGAGACTTTTCAACTATGTTTACTAATATTTTATTTAATTAAGTCAAATTATTATTTATTTGGAGAAAATAAACTTTTTGAATGTGAATATTATTATATTGGAATTTATCGATGGATAAGGAGGAGGAGGAGGACTTTTGGGTTATAAATAGGAGACTTGAGGTTGGAAGAGGGGAGGTTATTTTATTTAATATATTTTGGGGATGAAATATTGGAAGAGTTTGAGAACTCTTAGAAGAATTAATACCCAACTTACTGGTGCATCACTATTTTGTTCTCCAGGGGTCTCGAGCATGGAGGCCCAAGAGGCCAGGTGGATGTCTCTTGGGGATAGGGAGTCGATGTTGACACAAACTTAGTCAACAAAACCAACGACATGGGTTCCTACTCTGTCAACACCCAAACCACCGTGATTTCCCTGAGCACCGGCCCAGACAGGTTTTACCCCGTCCGAAACACCCGTAGAGCGGATGAAGTCTCACTCGAGATGTTCGAGGGAGAGATGACGAAACCAAGTTTCCGCAGAATGAGAGAGGAAAATGCGCATCTACTTATCAAATCAGTGCAATTTTAATGGATCTCGTCATTCAACTTATACTGTAACATAACCTCATTATCATTCAACATATCACATTGTTATATCAGACTGCAATAAACCCATTGATGCGCAAACAACATAATAACATCATTTGAAGTAGGGAAACATCGCATCATTTACACATCCATGTCGTAGATACAAATTGCATTCATACTTGAGTCGTAGAAAACAGTAAACAAGAAAACACAAAATAACACAATGATTCAGCTCAACTTCCGTCGTGTCATATTAACTTCTGCACAAAATCACAGATTCTCCAAAACAGTTGACAGACCAACATATCTCAATTCATACACAGATCTCAACAACCAAAAACTCAGACAGACTCAAACTCAATCTCTCAAGAGTGTTTTTCCAAGTGCCTCTAACACTTGCAATTCAACATCTACTTATAGGATTGCACCTTTACATTCAAGGTCCACTTAGACGACTTTGTAACTAATTCTTAACGGGTTCTACAAAGTAATGACCAAAATCCAGAAAATGTGGTCCAAAAATACAAAAGATGACCCAAAACACATAAAATATTCTAATCTCCGTCTTGCGCGCCATCTTCCACTTGCACAGTGTCTTTGAGCTTGCGCAACATCCATGATGCTGCACAACTACCTTATTCGAAACCCGCCTGCCAATAGTCGACTAGACCCCTAGTTGGCTGGGAGGTAAAACTGTGGACCCGCTTTGGGCAATGAAGATGACAAACTCAAGGAGATTATGGAAGCTTGCTTCAGTTTGGACTCCTTCATCATTTTTATATCGAGGTATTCCTCTTGTTATTTTAAATTACTTATATATTGTTGTAAAATTTATATATGTTGTTGAAATATGTTTGTGTTGTTAATATTGTTGTAGTTACATGATTTCAATATCTTTTATGCTATGTGAATCACCATCGAAATATTAGTATTTATGAATTATTAGATGAAGAAATAACCACCCTTGATGGGTGTTACATATGGTATCAGAGCTTAGGCTCAAGTACTGGAACCTTAAGGGCCTAAATGGAAAAAAAAAACAAAAAAAAGTATCTAGAAATTTTGAGTTCCTCTTTTAGAGCATGAACCAAAATTTGACAGAAGGAAAACATAGATAAAACACAATAGTAAATATGCAAACTAAGAAACTTGTAACCTTAAAGGTCTACATGAATTTATGAAGTGATAAACACTAAGTTTGATATGTCTTGTCATTTTGATGGAATATTCTGAAAGGTTTGCCTCAAATCCATGTTGTTTAAGTTATTCAAACATTTATCGTTTGATTATAGACACTAGAACCGTACTGTGTTTGTATCCAATGTAAATTCTCAAATCTGAGTTAGTATGATCTGGGATATGGCTTAACACCCGTAACTAATTGTGGTGACAATGTAACCTTTGTTGGTAAGGGGATCAGATGCACAAGGTGCGACAAAGAAGACATCGACAAGCGGAAGGATCAACTGCACGGAAGGAAGAAAACGACAAGTGTGGCTGGTTTGGTCGCATTAGTTAGAATTTTTGGTCAAAAGTAGTTAGAAAGTATGCCCATCTAGACCATTTTTGTAATGGTGTAAGCCTATA
The DNA here is from genome assembly GCA_001517045.1 of Pseudotsuga menziesii. Taxonomy (NCBI): domain Eukaryota; kingdom Viridiplantae; phylum Streptophyta; class Pinopsida; order Pinales; family Pinaceae; genus Pseudotsuga; species Pseudotsuga menziesii. Next base: position 15,503 of record LPNX011173769.1, read on the forward strand.
AATAGAATTAGGAGTAAAGTCATTACATAACCTTGGATGTCAACAAATGGTTCTATCGATGAAGTGATAAGTGATTTGCGAATGTATTTTCTAGTCCAAGGCTTTTTGACCAAGGGACATTTGATGATTTTTGAAGCTAATATAAGGAGAATGTTGATGATGGAATTGCTGTCTCTTTCTGCATGTCTGTTGAATCTGTAATGGTGCGATCTATGTTTTTTCATATCTGAATGATGCGAAGTATTTCTTTATCTATTGGGTTCATATATGTCGATGTCTTTTTGGTTTGAGTTATGTTGTTGTTTTAACTGAACTTACTACAAATGATGATCAGTAGATCTCATGAATGATGTTTGTAAAGCCCTGGATCTCTGAGTAATAATGCGATAGAATAAGACATAGTGCGCAAGTCCTCTTCCTTCTATGGAAATGTGGTTCCTACAACCCTCCCTCAAACATCTCGGGTGAGACGACATTTGCTTTGCAGGTGTTGCTAGATAGGGTAAAACCTGTCTAGGCCAGTGTTTAGGGAGATTGTGTTGAAGGTTGTCAACAGATCTGTGGAGTGAACCCTTGTCGACTTAGGTGTGTCAACAACATTCATACGAGCCAGTTTAGCTACCATGTTTTCATCAACTGTTTTAACAAGTCTATCATGTGCAAAATCCCCAATCGGGACCATTATCACTTTGAAGCACAATAGAAGACACCAATATTCTTGCTTTACCAGTGCAAATAGATCAATATCTAGCTATTGAATCCCAAGACCTTGAATCGAATTTTCTTCCATGACTATTCATGATAGGGTGTGGCTATTTCGTTTTATTTTTAACCAAAATGAGCCCAATATTCCCCTAGTCGCAATGAACAATGAGGTTTTCAGTTTCAATTGTTTTATGAATAAAAAAATAGAAAAACTAAATGAATTTCTACATGTATAATATGGCATGGAAGCCATGGTCTCCTTAGCTCCTGGTCTTCACCTTTTTTCCATAGAACCTTCTGTCATGCCCTTGAACAAGAATATCGTTGTATATATATATATTCTTCTCTTATTCTCCAATCCTCACCTGACTTCGGCCCCATGATAAGGCTTATTTAGCATGCAATTATCACGATGACATTAAAGTTGCACTAACAATCGATGGAGTTTTGATCTCATCCTTTAGTATTTTGCTTCTAATTACTAAAAGTATCTCTTGCCCTCCTAAACTCTATCGAGGATAAGGATTCAGATGATCCAGATTGAGATTGGTAGCCACCCACCTATTCTACTGGCTCAAAACAATTGTACTTTGTGGTAGTTTCCTACTTAATTTTGTACAGTTTTCCAGGTCCCAAACTTCTGGGGCCATTTTGAGGCCTTAAACGACGTTGTTTGGCGATTTGAGTGGCCAAATGGTTGCCAACAAAATGCATTTGGCCCCATTCATAGATCGCATGCAAAAAATTATTACCTCGGGAAGTTAACTGTTCAACTAACCACCTTGGTGTCACAAACTTTATGACGGATCATCTTCTAGGGTTATGTTTTGGACTTTTGGGGTAGGCTCACCTCATTCTTATTATAAATAGGCCCCTTTGGCGTCATTTTGTATTCAACTTGGCACGGATGAGAGTAGCAACCACATCTCTTCTTAAAGATAGCTACCACCATTCTAGCTATTGTATTTACAATCTGTTCTATTTCCGCTATTTAATAGAATATGTGTTTACTGTATCTTTGGTTTCATTGCAATATGTTTGTGTTTATGATTCTGTATCTGTTCTTTCATTTCATTCACACATAAATCCAAATCATCAGACTCTGATTTAGAAGTCTGGAAGGGAGTTACTTTCGATGTGAAGAGATTATTCTACCTATTCCCTATATTGTGTATAAAGGTTGGTTTGTCTTAGCTCGATAGCATTTATGGTATTCGTACTGTAATGCCTACTGTGCCATCTGCTCTGCTCTTGTGAATAAGCCTCAAATACCATGGGAATACCCAAGGTGGAAAATCAATTCTAGGAGTGGGGAAAAGGAGTATGGCTCCTTTATGGGTAAAGAAGAGACCGAGGGAGGGTGAAGGTGCTAAAGCTGCCGAAGGCCTCTATAGAACCTAGAAAGGCTAAATAAACATTTATAATAATGCCTAAGTAGGCCCGCTTGAAGTTATTTCATAGAGTGGATAGCCAACACCACAATCTACGGTCCCAAATTGATGGATGCCGAGCCTCGATGAAGACATCTAAGAGATTTGATGTGCATATGACCGGAGGTGGCACAACCATGAGGAAAGAATAATAATAATGAATTTGAAAGGAAACATTTCGATGTCATGCTATGGAGAAATGCAATTTGAACACTACACGTAATGTTTTGTGAGATGGCATGTTGGGGGTAGGCATTCTACAGCAATATAATAGATAGGAATATGTATATTATAAGAGGATTGTAGAAATCGCTAAGTAAAAAAAATAAATTCAGTTATAATTGTGTATACTATACACCATACCATACCCATAGTAATAATTTCCTCTCTCTCGAATCTACTTCTTGGACTAGACATGCCAATTATTTATGTTAGTGATGTACCAACATGAACCTTCTTGGAATACCAGAAATCAAATATGTTACGAGTTATGTTAAATTAATTTATAATTTATAATTTAAAAAAATCTATAATAGATAAAACAAGTGAAATCGCAGCAAGGCTGCTTATACCTGCCTCTTAGAAATATTTTATTGTAATATTGTATATAGTTTAAAGCTAAAAGTTGAAGAAATTATGAAACATTCAAACTTGCAAAATGTATTACTTGTTGCCATGGTACTTATATTTCTATGTGAGATTACTTGTTGTTTATAGGTTGTTGCATTACTTGTTACTTCTTGTAACTGTCACTATTTATATTTCTATGTGTATATCAATTAATTAGTTATTAAGTAAGTCCTTGAAATTAAAGATCCAAAATGAGTTTAAATTATTACATGAATTTGTTTTTTTTAATTTTTTTATTAATATTAGACAATGATTGTTTGAAAATTAAACCACTTCTTACTTGTTCAAAGATTAAAGTATCTCCATTAATACATGCACCCAATTAATTTTAAGAATTTTTTTATTAACTACCATTAAGTAACTACCATGTACAGAAACCAATGTGCTATTAAGTAACTACCATGTAGAGTAATTTACTCTGTGGAGGCTTTAAATGGATTGTTAAACTAGATTCTTATACTCATCCAATGATACAGTTTCATATACTAATAATTTTTCATATCATATATAATCATTTGTGATGATATTTTCTCCTTAAGCTTCACTTGCTATGAGACAAAGTTTGAAAACACCATGCATTGACATGCATTGACACCCTCTTAAACCCTATACACCCTCTTATTTGTACTTGAATTTAATACATTTGCACTTAAAACAAAAGGATACATTGACAAAGGTGCAAGAAGACATCTCTATATTTGTTCTTTAATTCAAATTCATTTGCACTTAAAACAAAAGGATACACTCGCAAAGGAGCAAGAAGACATTCCTGCCTAACAAATTTAGGTATAAAAACAAACATATAAATTAAAAACAAACATTGAAGCCAGGGAAAAAGAACATTGACCCATATGTATAGTCAAACCCAAACTACTATAACCTCTCTCATATATAAAAATCAATACATCCACCGATAAGTTTCCGGGTAATGAGTTTTACACGAGGAGAAAGTTTATATTTGTATAGGAATCCAAATATGAGTATTTTTATACGATAAAACTATCTCACATTAAACCTTGATCCGACGATGTTTTATACTCTTAAAACTATCTTATTGAATAAACCTCGACTCTCAAAAGCATATGTAATGATTCGTTGTAACTCTTTTTCAAAGCAATGATTCCTTTTAACTTGTTCTCATGTATATTACAATGATAAATATATCTGTAGCAAATAATTTGAACACCGAATCGAACAACACACTACCTTCGATTTGTCCTTTTGAAAATTTTAAAGAGAAGCTTCACCGCTTGCAAGTCCCTTGGATTGGAGAATAATATATTTATTATATTGTAAAATAATTGAATACTTAGTATTTGACTGTTCAGTGATCACATGAACACAGATAACATAAAGTTCCTGGGTCAATCTCAGGTTTATATATAAATCAACTATTCTGGGGGAATCCAATTTTATGTCATTTTAGCCTGCAGGTCGACTGTATATTATTACATCCACCGAGATCTGACGGCAGTAAAACCTGAGAGAGTATCTGCCATCTATTGCGTGCCACGTTGCGAAGAGCGGACTGCTGTCATTCGCTTGCATCTTTTCATCCATTTTCCTTCGATCATTCTTTTAGATTATTGTCATTATTAATTTATATGTGTTATTAATTAATCATAAAATGAATTAATTGTTAATCCTATTTTATTTTCTGTCATCGCATTTGAAAATTGTTGGTCACTGCTGTTCTTGCTACAGATTCTGCTCCGATCAAACGCCGGGCATCTTGCTGTCAGTCTGTTTCAGTAACATGGACCGATGGATTTGCAGGACATGCCCGACAGTTTTTCGTTATAAAACCATCGCTTCATACACAGTTCACAGAAAAATGAACAATGCACAATGAACAATGCACAGAAAAATGCTCTCGAAGCTCACTTGGGGACGATTTTCTCCTGCCCACTATTTATTTGCAAAGGACGAGCCAATGTCCATTGGTTGGAGGCGCTATTATGCAGTTGGATCACCTAGAAATCGCTATAAACCTGCATTGAAGAAGTAGATTACTGCTAGCTGGGGTGAAGATCTACAAGATCCGTGGAGGACTGAACTCACCAGATCTCACCCAGCACTCAGTTTGCCAAAGCTAATCTTATTGAAGGTTGTGATTCTTGAAGATGGTGCTACCAGAAGCAGATCCAGAAGAATACGAACAGGTAAGAAATATCTTAACACTAGAGGGTTTATGGCAAACCTTCAATGGAGATGAATATGATGCATGGGTAGTCAAAGTTGTTAATATATTAAAATTACAAAATTTGTGGCACTTCATAGCTGAAGAGGATCCCATTGATCCAGAAAAATTTAATTATTTGACAGAATTTGAAAAAGAAAGAAGGCAAATTGTGGCCTTATGTCTCATACAAGATAGTATAGACTATTCTCTTTTTCATTACATTTTAGAAGCTGATACTCCAAAGAAAGCATGGGATACACTGAAAGAAGTCTTCAGTGAGGAACCAACAGTAGAGGAATCCCACCCTCAAGTGGAAGACAGTCAAAATGATTGTATCAATGAGGATCATGTAATCCCAGCAAGAGATGTTGATGGCAGCATAGAAGCTGCAATAGTTGCTGAGAATGAGCAACAACCAGCTGATAGCATCACAAAAGAAACAACATACAGTCCACCTCAAAATCAGAAAACCAGAAGTTTGAAGGAGATCTATGAGCAGGATCCTGATGAGCATCTACAGTATGCTTTGTTTTCTTCTCAGCGCACACTTTTTGAAGAAGCACTGAATGATGCACAGTGCAATCAAGCAAATGAGGTTGTCATTGATGAGCAACACCAAGATGTGAATGCTCTCCAAGAAAAGCTGAAATATATTCATATTTTTTCTAACAAAAATGTTGAGTGTGCAGGTAAAGATGACAATCAGAAGAATCATGTTGAAACTGAAGATGAAGACTTTCACTATGTTCCAGAAGATGAAGAATATCAACTACTTAGCATCAAGATCTAGAAGACAAAGAAAAATATTTCCAACTACACTTCAAGGAAGAAAGTCAAGCTGAAGTTTTTTGAAAGAAATGTAATCCTAGCTGAGACATAGACTAGCAAGCATCTTTAGGCATAGACAATGCTAATAATCTACTACCAGTTGAGATTAAGGGGGTGTGTTGAAATGAATAATCTCACCCGTAGTAAGAGTTAGAGTTAGGTAACCCATGGCGGTATTTACCTACCTATGGTATTCACCCACAGTATTCTTGTTTTGTCTTTCCTATTTAATCAACTTCTAATAATGAGAAGGTAGTCATCTGCCCGTGTAATCTTTTCCCTGTTTGCTGTGTGCTCTGTTCTGTTTATTAACATGGTATCAGAGCTTACGGCTTGATCCTTCATTGTTGGGGTAAGCCTTTTCACAAAGTGGAAAGCACTCTAAGGAGCTCAGAACACACAGCAGATCCAACATCTAACTCCGGCGATCAATTGCTTGGTCTCTCAGATCTGAATCTAGTAATCTCGATCTGAATAGCTCACGCTGGACAATCACAGGACTATGGAGGGAGCCACATACAAAATGATATTTGAATCTGCAACCCCCATTTACTAGCTATCTACAGCGATGTCATTCCATTGCAGATCCACTACAGCAAGAACTTAGTAGATTCGATCTGCACTCTGGTGTTGAAGATCTGTGGATTTGAAGCAGATTTCAGTATTTTTGGAAGTTTGGTTATATAACTCTGTCAAACTTTTGGTTTTCCGGTTCTGTGGGGGTTCTGCACAGGAATTTCGGAACTATTTGCATGAAAGTGGAAGGAAATGCATGCGACCGGAGGAAAAATGTTAAGCGGGTCGAGGAAAAAATGCGCTAAATGAGCAGCTCTGTTATTTGCATTATGAAAATTTTGCATATTTGAATCATTTGCGGCTTTGTGCGATGCTATTTGAGGGATTTGGCACTCAATATGGTTTTGCTTGACATAAAATAATACAGATGGCCCTTTGTGAGGTAATATTTTCCTCATTAAGCAGATTGTTAGATTTCTTTTCAGAAAATTCATAACGTCGAATTTGCGTTTAATTGTGCACATTCCCAGTGTGTTTGAAGTGTGAAGAAACAGAACAGAGCACAAGAACAGAGCACACAGCAAACAGGGAAAATATTACACGGGCAGATGACTGCCTTCTCATTATTAGAGGCTGAATAAATAGGAGTGGAAAGAGCAACAATACCGTGGGTGGTTAGGTAAATACCGTGGGCTGTGTGCTCTGTTCTTGTGAAGAAACAGAACAGAGCACAAGAACAGAGCACACAGCAAACATGGAAAAGATTACACGGGCAGATGACTGCCTTGTCCCCTGCGTGACCACTCAAGCTATCCAGATCTACAATTCAGTTGAGGGATCGCTGTTTACAGAAGTCACAACTGCTGTATCTACAATCCAGCTCCTCCAAATTTGTTGCCTAATATCCCAGCTCTATAGGAATGCTGCCACCAAGAGAATTTCTCTCCAGATAAAGCTTTCTCAGATCTCCATTGCCGGCTCACCAGATATACGTTGTTCAGATTTTTGTAAGCAGCATGGCATCCAGAGACAGTTCACCACCAGATACACTCCACAGCAGAATGGAGTTGCTGAACGAAAGAACCGGACCATCATGAACATGGCCCGTAGCATGCTGTCACACAAGAAGCTATCAAATGAGTATTGGGATGAAGCTGTTGGATGCTCAGTCTACTTGCTCAACAGATCACCTACAGTAACTGTCCAAGA